>RJWK010016805.1:0-34956 GCA_004363435.1 Platanista minor
TTATACCGGGAAGAGGAAGGAGGGGCCGTCAAACCAGGAAGGCGCCTCTTTTGGGTGAAGCAGCCCTCATTTGGTAGTTTCTTTGGCAATGTCAGATACCAGCTGCATCAGCTTCAGGACCGCTGGTTCCGCCCTCCGAGAGCGGGAAGGTTGGGGCCGTGTTGTTAGATACCAGTTGCATCAGCCACCCTGAACCTGCTGGCCTTACAGACACTATTATTCAACTCAGCAGAGAAGTTCCTTACTCATGTCATCAACGTGTGCGTGAAGCTCCAAAGAGTGCAGTTGGGAAGGAGGAAAGTAACTGAAGAAAGTTTGGAAGCAGTGAAGATCCAACGTTGGGTTTCACTTTACTTTTTTTTTTTTTAATTTTTTGGCCGCGCAGCACAGCATGCAGGATCTTATTTAGTTCCCCGGCCAGGGATGGAGTCCAGGGAAGTCCCCTATTTCACTTAACTCTTAACGTAAAAGAAAATCAGCCAACATTCGGGTCATAGCTATATTCCTTTGGCAAATGGCAATGGGGTGAGCAACTTATTCGCTGAAGGGGATAGAAATCAAGCATTTATCCGTGGTCTGACTTTGTGACACTACAGAATTACAAAAACCCACACTGGATTTTGCAAGGCACACCAAGGTTACAGCCGCATGTAACTTACAATACAGAGTTGTGTACCTTTGTCCCTACACACACACACACACACTCACTCACTCACTCACTCTCTCTCTCTCTCTCTCTCTCCCCACCCCCCCATCCCCGGGAGCCGTGCTCCCACTGTGCTCCGCGCAGAGCTGGCTCTGGGGTCCCCGGGGAGCTCGGCTTGGGCGGGCCGGGAGCAGACAGGCTGCGAGGCGCCCTTCCCAGAGCCACCGCTAGGGGCCGAGAGCGAGGCAGACGGCAGCTTCGCGCTTTGGCCCCCCGCGCGGCCCGTCGCCCGGCGCCGCGGCGGGAAAATCCGACTGGGCCTTCCAGGCTACCGCCTCTTTATGTCATCGCGCGCCTGCCAGGATCCACCCGCGGTGATGATGGAGGAGGAGAAGGGGGCTGAGGAGCAGCAGCGATTCTCTTACCAACAGGTACCGGAGAATGCGGTCTTGGCTGGGCTGGGGGAGGACGGCGTCTCGATTGTGCAGGGGAGAAAAAGGTCCTGCCTCCGCCCGCCCTCGTCTTCGTGCCGGGGTCGGAGGGCGAGTTCTGGCCTGCTCGGGCCGGCTTCGGCCGCCTGGCGCCTGCGCTTAGGCCGGCTCGGCTGCCGCGGGGGGTGCTGGGAGGCGGTTTCCATGGTATCGCGGATTGGAACGTGCGGGCGGCGGCGCAAGAAGTGGCAGTCTATGGAAGTTCCTGCGGCGCTCCGCGGAGGCCGGCGGCCGGGGTCCCTCTGGCTTTGGGGCGGCCTCAGTCTCCTCGGACAGGCTCGTTGTGAGGCGCCTGGCACGCGGCATAAGCTCTAAAATGTTGGCTCCCGTAACCCGTGCGCTCTCCGTTCTGCCCGCGAGGAGACAAGCCTCAGACCCTGGTGCAAACCCAGGCCGTCCGGCACTCGAGCCCATCGGATGTGGGTTCGAATCTTGACTCCGCCCGGAGGGTTGTGTTGACTTTGCCCAAACTCAGTTTTCCTAGATGGAAAATCGGATAATAACCAGCTCTTGGGGGTAGTTATGGGTATCCAGTCCTTTAGTCAGCACCGGAATAAATACCGCGTGGCAGAGTCGTGAGAACAGTGTTGTAAAGAGGTGAAAACCAAGAACCAGGGTGGCAACCTCTGGGAGGATTAACCGAAGAGAAGTGAGCTCCTAAGGTTCAGACGCTGTATACCCACTCCATTCCTTTATTTTGAAGTTAAAGCCTTCAAGAACAAGTTGCAAGAATAATGCATTCATCACCCATATGCCCCTCACCTCGATTCACCGGTTAACATTTTGCTGTAGTTGCTCCCTTGCTCCTTTTTTCGGAATTATTTGAGAATTAAATACACTTGACACGTCACCTTTAAATTTTAATACTTTAGCATGCTTCTCCCAAGAACAAGGGCATTCTGTGACATAACCTCTGATTACTCTCAGGAAGTTTGATATTGATAAAATCCTATGATCTAATGTCAGTCCATATTCAATTTCCCCCCGTTGTCCCAAAGACGTTCTTTTTTTTTCTTTTTCTTTATTTTTGGCTTCATCGGGTCTTCGTTGCTGCACGCGGGCTTTCTCTAGTTGCGGCGAGCGGGGGCTACTCTTTGTTGCGGTGCGTGGGCTTCTCACTGCCGTGGCTTCTCTTGTTGCGGAGCACGGGCTCTAGGTGCGCGGGCTTGGCACAGGGGCAGGTGGGATCTTCCTGGACCAGGGCTCGAACCCGTGTCTCCTGCATTGGCAGGTGGATTCTTAACCACTGCGCCACCAGGGAAACCCCCAAAGATGTTTTTTAGTGGTCTTTTTTCCTTCATCCAGGATCCAGTCAGGGATCATGCCTTGCATCAAGTGGTCCTGGCTCCGGTCTTCCCTGGAACGGTTCTCCACTTTCTTTGTGTTTCATGACATTGGTGGTTTCCAGGCGTCCATTCATGGCACAGGTGTGGTGGGAGATAATCTCTGTGAGAGCAGGGACTGTCCTTTTCAGTTTTGTGTTCTCAGCCCCTAGTACAGAGTGTGACTCTCAATAGGCAACGCTTACTGAGTAAGTGAGTAAGGCTGCAAAGATGGACTGAGAAATTTGAACCTGGTTCTCTACGCAGTGGTGAGTTGGGGGGAGGATCCAGCCATTCACTCAGCCAGCTGTCCTTGCCACTAGGTGGACAGCCGTGAACAACACTTGAAGGGTCCTGCCCTCAAGGAGTTTAGAGTCTAGAGATTTAGCCTCTCAGTGTTCAGCATCGAAGAAGGCACTTAGCCCGTTCCAAGAGGTGGTGGGGAGGGGCCGGTAGAGAAAACTTCTGGAGCAGGCGGAAGGATCCCTGTCCTGTTCCCCCTCCCCTACCATCACCTCTACACATACCTACAAAAGATCCCTTGGAGGGTCTTGATCCCTCCCAGGGTGGTGGTCTCTTTGTCTCCTCCCACCAATGCCCTCCACTTACCTACTCTTGTGACATCTGAAACTAAGGAACGTAGGTCCCTTGCTCATCTGCCTGGCCTCTACTCTGGGGTCCTGGACTTGTGTTTTTGCAGTTCCTCCTCATCTTGCTTCTATCGTGAACACTTGCTGGTAGAGTTGATACTGTCTTGGGTTCAGCTGTCACCATGTCTACTTCAGCTCTGTTTCCAGCACAGGTGGAGCCCACGCAGGGCTCAGCAAGTTTATTCACATGAGACGGAGACCTTGGTTTAGCTTGTTTTGCTTCTTTACTTCTCCGCATGGGGTAGAGGTATGTTTTCCAGTACCTGAAAGGGTTTCTGAGGAGCAGTGAGGGTCCTGTTGAGGTGGGCTAGCAAACCAACAAATCAGAGAAGGGTCTGATGTAGCCTCACGAGCCTTTCCCTGTGTTGTCCTGATCATTCGTCCTGTCTCATGCAGGACTGGGGCTGGCAAGGACTTGAAGCACAGGGACGGGATCCTTTTGCATTTGCTTGATTAACCCCCATATGGGGGCAGAGATCCCTGTCTTTTTTCACTGTGTTGCCCAGACACCTAGCACACGCCTTCACGCAGAAGGCACTTGGCACATAAGTGTGGAATAACTGAGTAAAGTCACATAGATGCCTCCCAAGTACCAGTCTGCCTTCATTCCCTGCTGAATTGCCATCAGAATTCCTTACCTTTACTTGACCTAAATCATAACCATTAACTAGAAAGTAATGTTTCTACAAGTCACACTCCAGAGGGCCCCATTAATTTTTTAGTACAGTTGAAAAGTCACTCAGCCATTATGGAAAGTGCTGAAGGAATTAGGGTGAGCAGACCCTCTCCTTGATCTTAATTTTTTAAGATGTGTAAAGCTCTTATTTGCAATCTTACTCACGAAGTGTTTTTATTCTGCTTCAGAGGCTAAAGGCAGCGGTTCACTACACTGTTGGCTGTCTTTGTGAGGAAGTTGCGTCGGACAAAGAGATGCAGTTCAGCAAACAAACCATTGCAGCGATTTCGGAGGTGACTTTTCAACAGTGCGGTATGCAGCCACGGTCTTCCTGTAGATGTATAGAAAGCCCAGAGGTTGATTTGCCTGGGAGAAATGTGCGGGGGGCTGCCGTGGCATGTCTTACTAGCAGACAGAGAACATTATCATTGGACACCGTTCATGAAACGTTTCTTTTATCGGCCGTAAGATTCGGATAGCTTATGGAAAGAACTATTTTTTTTTCTTTCTATTACCCTAACACGGGGGCATCAGCACCTTTATTTTATTGTGCTTTAAACTGCCGGGAACATTAGACATAAATTTCATTGCTTTATAACTTTTTTTTTTTTTTTGCGGTACGCGGGCCTCCCCCTGCTGTGGCTTCTCCCGTTGTGAAGCACAGGCTCCGGACGCGTAGGCTCAGCGGCCATGGCTCACGGGCCCAGCCACTCCGCGGCATGTGGGATCTTCCCGTACCGGGGCACGAACCCGCGTCTCCTGCATCGGCAGGCGGACTCTCAACCACGGCGCCACCAGGGAAGCCCCTATAACTTTTTTATATCACCCACAGTTTATTTGACAGTTGAACTTGCAGCCTTGGTATTTGCTTGACTTCAGAGGAGATCAATGTCCTCCTAAGCCCTAACTTGTAGCAAAATTTAAAGTTAGGGATAGTTTCTAGGAAGGAAAGGTGTAGCCACAATTACCAAAGGCTTGTAATGAAGGGTGGAGGGGGCCAGGGAGGACAAGGTCATAATGAATCCAGTGATGGACCTGCCTGAAGGGCCTCCTCTCACCTTTAAAAGGATTTGTTGTATTAGTCACTGTACTTACTGTAGACATTGAGATTTCACTTTTCTCCCTCTGAAATAAGATTGAGATGGGGGGTGGATTTCCCTGGTGGTCCAGTGGTTAAGATTCTGTGCTTCCAAAGCAGGGGGCACAGGTTTGATTCCCGGTGGGGGAACTAAGATCCCACATGCCATGCAGCACTGCTGAAAAAAAAAAAATTGCTATAAGGTAGCTAAAGCACATCTCTTTTTCTCTTTCAGAAAATTTTGCCAAAGACCTTGAAATGTTTGCAAGGTGGGTAGAGAGCTTGACTGTGGGATCTTTGTTTGTTTACATGCTATTGATAAGCCCCATCTGGTGGTGAATTTCAGGAGGGCTTTAGCTCTTTTTTTCCCCTGTGTTTTGTGGATGCTCAATCTCTAATCATGTTTCTGTAAGAATGTAACATCTGCTTTAATCACTGTCCATTCAGACTTGATTTGGCATTTTTTGAAGCTTTCCAAGTATTTTTTGTTAACGAAACCAAAGTTATTCAGTTCCAGGTTAAAAAGGTATGAATCATGTCTCCAGGACTCTGTGCACAGTGCGTGTGCTTTTAGGGCCATTTCTGCAGGTGGTGCAGTGCTGGGGCGTGAGGCTGGGCTCCTGGGCTGGGGCACCTCATGCTCCACAGGGAAGCTCGCAGGTGTCGGGATAATACAGCCCGCGGCCTGTCAGCCCTGCATTTGCTGAGCTTGTTAAGAGTGAGACACACGCTCCTTGAAAAGTGTGTGACTTGCTTTCAGCTGGTAAAGTGTTAGCTTTTACAGGTGATTTATGCTCCTCTCTTCAATTAGTACTGCAGGTAATTGAAAACAATTGCAACAAATTGCTTTCATGAAGCAATTTGAATGGGGAAGGCCTGAAAGGGCCAAAGCTTTCTAATTTGCTCCCCCTTCTGATTTGGTCCCAGCCCCTCCCCCCGCCCATACTTTTCACCTTGCTCCTATTAGCTCTTTGTTTCTCCAATGAATATTCTGAATGAATTAAAGCAGTAGGTTCTCAGAGGGCAGGCTCTAAATCTTTCCTATTCCTGTGTATGAGTCCCTAAACACTGCTTAGCATCTTCAACTTGGCCAGAAGGGATAAGGATAATGTATGGGTTACTGATAGCTTATTTGGCTTATCATTGTTAATTCAGGTGGTTGCCCCTTACCTGTGCCTCGTGCCTACCCCCACTCTGAGTCTCCTGTGAAATACATTTACTACCTTTACTTGCCATTTCTTTTCTTCTTTTTTTTTTAAAAATATGAGCCCTTTATATTACAAAGGAAGACACAAAAGTGTAAATAAGTAGACAATGGTTATTTAAAAAAAATTGTTTCTGACAGTGGTTATTTGATATGAACATAGAGTTTATCAGTATAGATCCCCTCAGCACTATTGACGTTTTGGACTGGATAATTCCTTGTTCTGGTGGTGGCTGTCCTGTGCATTTTAGGGTGTTTAGTGACACCCCTGGCCTCTACCCACTAGATGCCTGTAGCAAGCCCTCAGGTGTGAGTTTCCTCGCTATTTCTGTTTAGTTGTGGGAAAAGACAATGAAAAACTTTAAATACTTCTAAATACTAGGAGTAAAAATGAAATTAGGGGACTTTCCTGGTGGTCCAGTGGTTAAGACTCTGCACTCCCAATGCAGGGGGCCTAGGTGCGATCCCTGGTCAGGGAACTAGATCCCACATGCCGCAACTAAAAGATCCTGCACATGGCAACGGAGATTCAGCGTGCCACAACTAAGACCCAGCACAGCCAAAAAAAAAAAACCTACAGAGATTTTAAAAAATTTAAAAATAAATAAAATTAGAACTATTTAGCATTGTAACACATTAAGCTTTCAGGCACTCTGTGTTTTTTATAGTTTTTTTTTTTTTAATAGTCATCATTGCTGTACATTACAGTCCCATGATTGTCTTTTTCTTTAAAGTTTATTTGATTTATTTGGTTGCGCCGGGTCTTAGTTGCTGTAGGCATGCTCCTAAGTTGTGCCTCACAGGCTCCTTAGTTGCAGCTCACTGGCTCTTTAGCAGTGGCACGTGTGCTCCTTAGTTGTGGCATGTGAACTCTTAGTTGCGGCACGCATGTGGGATGTAGTTCCCTGACCAGGGATCAAACCCAGGCCTCCAGCATTGGGAGCGTGGAGTCTTCACCACTGCACCCCCAGGGGAGTCCCTGTGTTTTGTATAGTTATGTTAAGTCCATTTCCTTTTGCTGGGCACTGGGGCAGAGTGGTTTGTGGGTATCACTTAGACTGTCAGCTCTACAAGGAAGGACGTTGTCTTTTGAGTAAAGGAGTCTGTGTAAAGGCTATCAGCCTATGTTCTCTGAGTGAGGCTTTATTAGGAGATGCCGCCTCTTCTGCGGTGCTCACGTGGGTGCACCAGGGCTCCTCAGACGTCCTCCCAAGGACCCTGAGCGAACACAGGCACAGATTTTCTTTGAAGACTCATCCATTGTCTTAATTTTACATTCGTTTTCAAAATAGTCCAGTTTGCTCTCTCATATAAAAAAATCCTGTTTTAAAGTTTATCACTGAATAAAATTGATGCTTCCAGAAGGTCAACTTTATCCTGTGGTTTTGAGTTTTCCCTGTCACTTAGTCCCTGCCCTTAGAATTACAATGTGATTATCCCAGTTTGAGAAGTCTGACATACTGTTTCAGGTTGGCTATATATTAAATAGTCTTTGGAGGCTGGGAACCTAACCAGTGTTTGTAATGTTGTTTCTATGAAATAAAATGCACTTAAATTGTAAATACTGTAAACTCAATTCATCTGTAAATTTTGGAAGGTAATCTCCCAATTTAAGTTGTGGATTTCCCTTATTTAGCTTTGAAATCTCTAGTCACCTAATATTGTTAACATGTTAAAGATGAAACATTTTGAAGAAGATATTCTACAGTAAATAAATTCTAGGGACATTTTGGGAATAATCTTTGAAACCTGTGTTGCTAAAAGTGTTATATGGGGCTTCCCTGGTGGCGCAGTGGTTGAGAGTCCGCCTGCCGATGCAGGGGACGCGGGTTCGTGCCCCGGTCCGGGAAGATCCCACATGCCGCGGAGCGGCTGGGCCTGTGAGCCATGGCCCCTGAGCCTGCGCGTCCGGAGCCTGTGCTCCGCAACGGGAGAGGCCACAACAGTGAGAGGCCCGCATACCACACACACACAAAAAAAAAATGAATAAAGAATATGGTGCAGAGAAACCAGATGACAAGCTGAGTGGTAGAGACGATTGACTCTGCTGTTTCCTAAATGCTTCTCGTGAACAGATAAGCTAATGTTACGCTGTGAATAGTTCAGTGTGCTGCTTCCTCTTACCTACTACTTGTATGGCACTTTACCAGGGCGGTAGTACTGCCAGAGCAGCCTGATCGTGTGATAGAGATGAAGGCCACGGTGTGTCCATGGCACCTAATGTCCTGCACACAGGGAACCTATGGACTGGCTTCATACTTTGTGGCTGCTATTTTATCACCTTTTTTTTTTTTTTAATTTGTTTTATTTATTTATTTTTGGCTGTCTTGGGTCTTCGTTGCTGCGTGCAACCTTTTTCTAGTTGCGGCGAGCCAGCTTCCATTGTGGTGGCTTCTCTTGTTGCAGAGCACGGGCTCTAGGTGCGCGGGCTCTAGAGCACATGCTCAGCAGTTGTGGCGCGTGGGCTTAGTTGCTCTGAGGCATGTGGGATCTTCCCAGACCAGGGCTCGAAGTCGTGTCCCCTGTTTTGGCAGGTGGATTCTTAATCACTGTGCCACCAGGGAAGTCCTCTGTCACCTTCTGTCTGACTTTTTTCCCGCTTTCCTCTGTTCTGGTCCTTGCAGGTGGCTAGTTAGTAGTTATCTTCTGACATGGGTATTATATCAGGACAGGCAGATATTGTTAATCATGATGAGATGGCACATGATATTTTCACACTTAACAGGATGTGAAAGAATAACTTGGCCAAATTATGGAGTATAATTTCTGTGATTTTATCTTTAACTCAACAGTGAGGACTTACTATGTGCTGGCCACTTTGATAGTTATCAAGGATACAAAGATTCCTCCTTATTCCTACTTACAAAGTTCCTACTTATTTTTGGAGGAAGTTAGAAATGGCAAGAAAGGGTGTAATTAGAGTAATAAATAATTGAATAGAGCTTATTATCTCAAATTACCTTTTTTTTTTTTTTTTTGCGGTACGCGGGCCTCTCACTGTTGTGGCCTCTCCCGTTGCGGAGCACAGGCTCCGGACACGCAGGCTCAGCGGCCATGGCTCACGGTCCCAGCCGCTCCGCGACATGTGGGATCTTCCCGGACTGGGGCACGAACCCGTGTCCCCTGCATCGGCAGGCGGACTCTCAACCACTGCGCCACCAGGGAAGCCCTCAAATTACCTTTTAAAGCAGACATAGGAGGACTGGAACAAGAACTTGAGTCCATGTTGTGAGCAAGAAACAGACTCCAGTTGAACGGATGTTCTTTGTTCTAACTGGGCTGTTGTCGGGGGAATGCGTTATCTCCTAGTTGGGAAATGGGATATTAGGAGACACCTGCACAAGCTTTTTCCTGTAATGTAGCCTTTGGAGAAGAGCTTTAGGACCTTGGTGTAAGTGAAGCCATGCTTCACGGAAAGTCTCTGTTCTTCTATTTAACGTCTACTTAAGTAGAGACGATCTTTGTATCGTGAGCTCTGTGTCATTCTCTTTTCACTGAAGGTGCTTCACTGACCTGCTTCTTGCTTTTTGTATGGTGGTCTCTGTGTCCATTGTGACCAAGCAGGCCATTTGGGAAGGGTTTAACGCCCCTCACTCCTTTCCCTGCTCATATTCTCCAAGCATGCTGGCCCTCAGGTGGAGGTGGACAGACGGCCTTCTGCTTTCTCTCAGTCTCTTTATTTAGTTGGTATCTTGGCTCGTCACTTCACTCATTTTTGTGTCACTGTTGCTTAATGACCTTAATCTGAAAAGATGGTCTACTTAGATATCCTTGCTGGTGTGAAGTCTGGCCATGAACTTTTGTGTTTCATCAAAACTTTAATAATACCAAACATTTTGGTGAATTGTTTCTGCCCTTTCTACAGACATGCAAAAAGAAGCACCATTAACACTGAAGATGTGAAGCTCTTAGCCAGGAGGAGTAATTCACTGGTGAGAGATGAATTTCTTTCCTCACTCCCCTTTCCCATCAGAATACATTATTCCCAATTAATCACTTGCAGCCATGAAGTGATTCCCCAGGGCACCTTGCATTAAAAACGAGAGATGCTTGAACCATTCAGACCTGCCCTTAATTTATAGGCTTTCTTTCATTATGATGGATCTTACTAAGCCAATTTGAAATTTTCTAATCAGTGCTCTCTGGATTCATAATTTGCCTTTTTTGTAATATCTCAAAACTTTGGTCCCATGTTTCATTTGGAGCATGATGTCAGAGACAGGTCGCAGGCCAGAGTGTATGGGGATAGTTTCGTTATGGTGCCCACAGTTCTGTTGGGCCAGGTATGGAAAGAGTATCTGTATATCTGGGATGTGCAGGAAATTGAGCACATTGTCTGTCTTTTCAAAGAAGTCTAGACATCATCTTGACCAAGCCCTCATTTTACAGGTGATGCTGTGATTGTCTCAGGCTAGTAGCTGTGGCCGATGGCAGATCCAGGACACCTGTGAGGTTTCCTGACTCTGATCCTAGCAGTTAAAATACTTTACATTCCTCCCCAGAATGTGAGCTGCACGAGGGCAGGGATTTTTGTTCCCTTCTTCTCTGCTCCATCTGCTGTGCCTACAATAGGGCCTGGCCCACAGTAGGTGCTCACGAGTAGTTGCTGAATGAATGAACTTGTGTAGCACTTGGCAGTTTACACAGGACTTTTATTGATAATATTTTACATATATTATTAAAAGCTCACAACTACCCTCTGAGGGTTTTCAATAACATGACTAGATAGCCACATTTTACAGGCTAGGCTACTGGAGTTAAGTAACTTCCCAAAAGTTAAACAGGAAGTTTTCTGGTTGACAGCTGAACCTTAACCTTTGAACCCTGAATCTAGTGCTGTTTCCACTGGGCTGTTTTCTCTGCTTTTCTAATATTATTTGTCCAAAGTTTAAGTCAAGGTTAAGGATGATATGATTCCTAAGTAAAATAGCTCAGGTGCCTCGTGGTGCCGTGTATCAGTGGAAAAGACATTTCTCTCTCCTCATAAATCCTCTGTCGTAACTCTTACTTGGTCAGCTTCAGTGAGCAATTTCTACCTTTTGCCAAGGAATCGTCAATGCAAGTCATCTTAGACTATTATTTGGCAAGTTTCCTGCTTAGTGCATATTTGTCTACTTCAGAATGTTGTTTTTATTTTGGATTCTTAATTTTTTTATCTGACAAACTTATTACTGAAGAGTTGCAGCTAAATTGTGCATTAGACTAAATCTTCCCTGAGGGCCGAAACCTTGTCTTATTTCCCTTGTATCTCTGGTATCTGGTACACAGTAGTTGCTCAATAATTTTAGTTGGATAAATTTAGGGGCATGTTGACTATATGTGTGCTTTGTAGAGTATATATGTGATTGGCATGCCTTCTGTAAGCTACAAGTTTTAATTCTTTTGAGTTTTCAAGGAACTCCTACCTGTTTGGTAGGATATGTAGCAGTGAGTTGATTTCTGAGGTTGATTCCTTCTTCCAGAAAAAATTTGAAGCTGTGTTTAACTCTAAGGAATGTAACCCAGGGTGGGAGTGGTTGGGAAACGGTGTAGATTTTTTTCTCCCCTTAGGCTTATAAATGGCTTTACAACGAGATAAAAATGTAGTTAAAAAAATTTTTTTACAGCTAAAATACATCACAGAGAGAAATGAAGACATCGCTCAGTTTAACCTGGAACGAAAAGCAAAGAAGAAAAAGAAGTCAGAGGATGAAAACAAAAATTCAGTGGAGCCAGCAGAGGCCGGCGTGGTGGAAAGTGAGAACTAAAGTCTGTTGCCATTTGGAAAAAGCAGCCTTCAGGTATAGCCACTAAACACGTATTGCCAGCAAAGGGTTTTGAGCGGATAAGTGGAGATTACAAAAAAAAGGCTTGGGGGCTCTTTGTACTGTATTCTCCAAGTCACTGACTGCAAAAGGTGGTTTAAAAGAAAACTGGAAACTCTTATGCAAAATACTCCCATGTCTTACTGAAGCACATGAAAAAAGTGTATGTTTGAATATGGTATATATTGGAAATTGTATCTATTGCAGTTAATAAAATTGTGTTAGCAATTACATATTGTTGACTTTTTCAAGCAAAAATCATGGTTATTTTTTCATTCTTTTATATAATTTTTCAGGCTGACAGTCCCTGAAAGATGAATAAAGCTATATTTATTTAGTCCTTTTTTTTTTTGATTGCACTGCATGGCATGCAGGATCTCAGTTCCCTGACCAGGGATTGAACCCGGGCCATGGCAGTGAAAGCGCCGAGTCCTAACCACTGGACCACCAGGGAACTCCCTATTTAGTTCTTTTGATTACCAATATTCTTTTTTTTTAATTAATTAATTAATTTATTTATTTATTTTTGGCTGCATTGGGTCTTCGTTGCTGTGCACAGGCTTTCTCTAGTTGTGGTGAGCAGGGGCTACTCTTCGTTGTAGTGCGTGGGCTTCTCTCGTTGCAGAGCACGGGCTCTAGGTGTGCTGGCTCAGTACTTGTGGCGCATGGGCTTAGTTGCTCCGCGGCATGTGGGATCTTCCTGGACCAGGGCTCGAACCGGTGTCCCCTGCATTGGCAGGCAGATTCTTAACCACTGCGCCACCAGTGAAGCCCCTCAGTATTGTTTTTTTTTTTTTTTTTTTTTTTTTCCAGTATTGCTTTTTAAACCCGTGTCACTTGTGATCACAAGGTAAAAGGGTGGGTGTTTGGAGGAAATGGTCCTTTTTACTTTTTAAAGGTGATTTTCTCCAGAAACACAGTTGATGTGACTTTTGTCTGGCTATTTTGTAATTATACTGGGCAGAAGTTTTGCTTGAGAGGAAAACCCAACTACTCCTCCAAAACTCTTCAGCTGTGTGTCCTCTGTTTTAGTTTGTGAGAGATGATGCTTCCAGGAGTCGGGGTCTGCTGTCTTCTCCTTGGGTTTTATTAGGGGTCCAGGGCATGCCTTTTCCCTGTTGGGGCGACAGGAGTAAAGAAAAGGGCCTGGCACTTACAGAGCCCTTTCTGTGCGCCAGTGGCTGCTCCGGGTGCTCCACATAGTTCTTCTTCACAATGTTTTCAGGATTTTTTTGTTTATTTCCATTTTACTGATGAGCAAGCTGAAGCTTGAAGACGTTAACCAACCACCCAGGATCTACTGACCAACGGAGATGGTACTCACATTTGGAGTGATGACTCTAGACTGGGTGAGAGAGAAAAAAGGTGGGTGCAGCTGTATAGAATTTATACCATCCATGCCCAGATATGATCAGCAAAAGATACCCCGGAGTCTAACTCTCAAAAGGAGATGCTGAGCTATGGTCATAGTAAAGCGTTGAATTCAAACTTCACATTTTCAGGTTCTGCAAATAACTAATCATTTGGTCTCAGATAATAATTGTAACACCTTTGTGTCACATCAGTGAAAGAAATGTGAATCATGAAGGCTTCCGTCCTTACAGTACATTCCAGCCAAAGATCTGTATGTTAGCAGTTTCATTTTCAGGTAAGCTGTCTTTAAATGCCTCATCATGGAGAGTTTTGAGACTAGATATTGTGGACTTTCCAAAGGTTGACAAATCTAGACTTGCATCCTGATTTCATAACTCTAATAGCTGTATGACTTTCTTTTTTTTTTTTTTCTATGAATGGCTGATTTTGTTTTATTTATTTATTTTTAACTTTTTTTTTTTTAAACATCTTTATTAGAGTGTAATTGCTTTATGATGGTGTTAGTTTCTGCTTTATAACAAAGTGAATCAGTTATACAAATACATAAGTTCCCATATCTCTTCCCTCTTGCGTCTCCCTCCCTCCCACCCACTGTATGACTTTCTGAAACTTTGTGTTCTTATCAGTGAAATAGAGTTAGTACCTCTTGCAGCAGTGTTATATGCAACAATAAAAGGAAATTGGTAGAACCATTATAACGCATCTTGTTTCTACAGATTTCTGTAGCTCCAGAAACTCAGGATACACATGCCTCGAAATTATGAACCCGTGTGCACCCTGGGTGTCCTGTCCCTGATTAGAGGGTTGTAAAGGGCCCCTCCTGGCTGGCATGGGTATTTTGACATGAAGTTTTCTAGCCAGATGAGAAAGTTGACTTGATGTTCACATAATCTTTTGGTTTATTTGGCACATTTATGTATGACCTGTTCATATTTTAGACAAGTGGTAGTACAACACATTTTTCCGGGATTATAACACGGGGGTGGCCAGACTTTGTATGGAATGGCTGAGTCTAGTCCCTGAGTTCTCAGGAGCTGCCTCTTGCCCACTGCATGTTCCGATCAGGGTTTAGGTGACTCCAGAATGTCCATGTGATGTCACTCATCCTTTCCAGTTCCACCTTTGTTGACAGTGGCAGAAGGGAGTGGTAGAGGGCTCTCTCTCACAGGCTTGCTTCCTCAGAGTCCTGGAAGCTCATCTGAACTTAGTTTAAGATTTATTAACCACGTAGCCAGATGATTGACGATGTAAAGCAGCAGATGCCTTTGACATAAATGTGGCCTGGTAGTGTAGTTGGGGCAATTTACATTTATAATGTTTGTTGTCTTCCTTGTTACACCAATTCCTCAAAAAAAATTGAAATAAAAGATCCTGTGTTAATTTTTTATTACTCAGTTAATGATCCAGGGAAGTTTCAGAGCATCCCGTTCTACACACAGCAGCAGCTGGAATGCGCTGGGGTAGGTCTACTCTGCCTCATACACAGCTGACACCTTGAAACCTAGGTGTCTGGGAAAGCGTAATCAGGGCCCGATTACTACCTTTACTGAATTGCAGAATCTGTAAAGAACACTTAGAGGTCGTTTAGTCCAATCTCCCCAGCAAGTAGGAACCCCTTCTGCAGCACTGCTGACTGTGTGTGGTTCCCCGGGCTCTGCTGAATTCCTTGGGGACAGAGCACCCTTTCTGTTATTGGACACTGATTGTTGCAAGTTTCTTCTGTATATGAGGAAGAGACTTCCACCTTCTATCTGGTCCTACTTCTGCCTTTTAGAATAAACAATCTCCCTTTTTTGAAATCATATGGTACTGTGTTCCTTTAGTCACAGTTCCCATGGTACTTCTTTTCAGAAACACACGTTCTTGCATAAAACATTAGACCGTTGGCTCCCTGTGGGCAGGCTTTGGGGTGTCAAATGGTGGTGGGTGCCTTGTGTAGTGCTGTGCACACACGGCAGGCAGGTGCCCCCGAGTACTTGTTCCTGAGTCTGAGATGTGCTGGGTGGTGAGGAGCAGCCTTTGCTTGAGTTTCATGGCTCTAACCAGGGATTTCCAACGTTTTGTGGCAGGGAGCTCTTTTTTATACTGTGGGGCAGGAAGGACTAAGGAAGGATTTAGGTTATCTTCTTAGTAACAGTTCCTGTCGTGAGGGCCTTCTGTGCTTTCTACTTGTGTTAGGTGCTTATCATGATCTTATTTGGTCCTCACAGAGTTCTGTGAGGTAGGCAGTAGGTACGGTTTTTATCCCCATTTTATAGATGAGGAACCCGAGGCCCTAGAAAAGTTAATTCAACGGCAAAACCAGGATTTTAGTCTAGAGCCGTCACCTTTAAATACTACGATATGTCGCCATCTTCTTGAAAACGGCCAGTAATAAGATCACATGAAGCCTTCTCCAATCCGCAGCACATAACCCTCTTTGCACCAAAAATTTACTTTTCTCTTACTTGCAGAGTGTGTATCCTGCCCCTTCGCGGGGCTGTAACAACTCTGTCGGGGTGGAGGATGCGGCTCCCTTGTATCTCTAGGTGGCACATGCCAGGCGCTTAGTGTGTAATGAGGCCACTGAATAAAATCTGGGAAATATACTAAGTCTGTAAGAAGCTGGCTGAGCTGCCATGACCTTGTCATCTGCAAGAATATCTAAACATTTTTAACACTATTTGTGGGAGTTAGGCGAAATATTTATTGTGGTACCAAAAAAAGGACTAAGCAACATGCAGCATATGATCCATGGGTCATCTGGCTGTGCCAATTTTTCCTAGAATCTTAAACAACAAGCCTGTGATGCAATGAAATTTAAGGTTGAGATTTCTCTTGTGAAGGCATGTGAACCAGGATCTTGGAAAACCAAAAGCTTCAATGTTCATTTCTGGAAAGCGCTGTCAGTTCCTTGGTTGCTTTCTTCCATTTAGAACCTTGCCTTTGACATTGGTCACCTTAGTAGGTTAGTGGTGGATGTTTCGGATTTTCCTAGCTGTCTCAGTTAGGTGAAGAGGGTCTGCACATTTGTTTGTGTGACTCTGAACCTGGGACCCATCCGGAGGAGCCAGGAGGTTGGCATGGCACAGAGGGCTTCACGTTCTGGAGTTCTCAGCAGTGGACCTGTCTTCAGGAGGAGAGGAAGCCCCAGGAGCTGGTCAAGTGCAGGGCATTCAGTAAGAAGTATGTTTTACACTTCACACACACACACACACACACACACACACACACACACACACACACACACAGAGCAGTATTTATCCTTACTCAACATGATGCTCTGTAATTTTTATTTCATTCATAAAAAGTGCTAGTTTACGAGCCACTAGTGAGTGGCCAGCAGCAGATGAAAAGCACTGGTTACTCTAGTGTCAGCTCATTAGAATTGTGGGATCTCTACTCCTCCTTGTACCCACGACATCAGAATCTGCATTTTAATCTTAATAAGGTGATTTGGGTCCACGTCACAGTTTGGGAAGGCCTGGGCCAGAGGACAGTGTCTGGCCTGCTGGGCGGGGAGGTGGTGCTGGGGAACCATCACTCGGGTCGCCCTTGCCTGTGGCTTGGAGACCACTGGGTGCTGAGCGGCTCCCTGGGTCCTCACCGTCTCCCTGGGTCCTCACCGTCTCCTTGTTTCTTCTGCCCAAGCAGATTCAGTCATACTTTTACGTGGGCAAAATTGCAGGTTTTAAGCTCCTTATCCAAGGCTAATTTTGTATTATGTTAAATCAGTTGGTTTTGTTCTCATGGCTTCCTGCTTGCTTGGGCATAATTATGAGGAGGTAGAACTTCTTCAGAGGCAAGTGCACTTTGCATTCTAAAGTAGGAGCAAATCCACTCTCAACACAGGAAGAGATCTGAGGCTTTAATGAAGGGGTTAAATCCAATCCGAAAGCACTTTTGTGGGCGCTGATTGCTCAGGCTTATGCGTCACTGCTTGAGTGTGAAGGAAGAGGGGGTACAGGCTTTAGACAGGCATATATACAAGAAAACAGCTGCAGGTTGAGCTTAAAATAACCCCCTGGTTGGGGCTTCCCTGGGTGCGCCGTGGTTGAGAGTCCGCCTGCCGACGCAGGGGACACGGGTTCGTGCCCCGGTCCGGGAAGATCCCACATGCCGCGGAGCGGCTGGGCCCGTGAGCCATGGCCGCTGGGCCTGCGCGTCCGGAGCCTGTGCTCCGCAACGGGAGGGGCCACAACAGTGAGAGGCCCGCGTACCGCAAAAAAAAAAACAACAAAAAAAAACCCCCTGGTCTCCAAAGAAGAGACCCAAGTCCACAACACACTGATTTCAGGGCTGCAAGCAGGATGAGCAGCCGCAGGGCTGGAGAGAAGTGCCAGTCAGCCTGCAGGATGCTGCTGCTGCTGCCGCTGCCGCTGCCCTTGCCCTGGAGGGCGGCCCCGCCGGCCACGACAGTGGGGTGAGTAGTCTGCCTCGGCTGCACGCTAACCCACTTGTGGGCTGTCTCTTTCCTTGGCACATTTGGCCACCGCTATGGATTCCCCAGCATGTCCACGGCTGAGTGTGTGTACAGGACAGACTGCAGGGCTGGACTGTGCCGTGACGTCCATATAGAGCATTGAGTCTTGTCTACCTTCAGTTGATAGGAAGTTTGTTAGAAAGCTCTGAAACTAAGGGGAGCTTCTTCGAGCTAGCAGTCTCCATCTGCTAGTCTTTGAAACATTTTGTGATTACACCAGTCTATTGCAGTGCAATCAGGGAGCTGCCACTGTGGTATTAGTCACACATACTTCTAGAATCTTAATTTATATATACAGCACATGTTCTTACTGGCTCAGATTAATTGACATCATTACATTTTCCATTGTGAGAATTTGTAATTTCATGACATGACTTATTTTTCTCTTTTTCCCATTTTGAAAAAGTTCCAAGAAAGAGTACATAAAGTTGACCATTAAAAATGGATCTTTCTCTGAAATTATCAGATGAGTTCCAGACAAGTCATTCATCATCAGATTACTCCTAGAAGCTTTCTGAGGAGTTTGAAAAGCCAGAATATAATGTCTCAAGCTGATCTGTCTCGAAAAGCAATTTGTGGACAGCCAGGAGGAAGACCAGAGATGGGAAAACCAAGCTAAATTAGCCTGATCCACCTTGGGGGGCTTCTTAGCTGCCAGTCACTTGTCAGAGAAAATGATAGATTTCCTGACCTCTTCTAATTAAGAACCTCAGCAAAGATTAGGGGCAAAACAAGCAGATTTTCCTTGATTGAAAAATTTCAACTTCTTTTCTCTAATTAGAGCAATTTCGTTAAGGTGTTCTCTTAACTTATCCTTTAAACAGAAATGTGATTTATTGTTCTGGAGCATTTTTTTTTTTTTAAGGAATTATGTATCTTAATGCTGGCTGAACCAGGTGGTTGATTTGTCTTTCCTTTGTCCTCTGCTTCTTTTTAAAAGCATACGCAGGGCTTCCCTGGTGGCGCAGTGGTTGAGAGTCTGCCTGCTGATGCAGGGGACACGGGTTCGTGCCCTGGTCCGGGAAGATCCCACATGCTGCGGAGCGGCTGGGCCCGTGAGCCATGGCCACTGAGCCTGCGCGTCCGGAGCCTGTGCTCCACAATGGGAGAGGCCGCAACAGTGAGAGGCCCGTGTACCGCAAAAAAAACCCCAAAAAACAAACATATGCAGGAAGTGGCAGAAATAAAGAAAAACAGCCTGTTGACTTTCCATGCATGGTGGTATGAGTGGGCCTCCCAGGCCAGGGCAGTGTCCTTTGTTGGAGGGGAAGGAAGCCAGGGAGATGTCCAAACGGCAGGAAGTCCTGCCCCTCCAACAGTCCACTCGCAGAGATAAAACGCCCTGCAAGAATTTCTTCTGGAAGACCTTCTCCTCCTGCAAATAAAACCATACCCATATAATTACTCATGCAACAAAGTGTAACGATGGATTCGAATAAAATTTATTAATCAGCCATGATCCTTCTTTATGCAGTTATCTTCTCTTTCTCGTGTAATTTGAAAAGTAGTTTTTATTTAAACTCCAAAAACACCCAATACTGAGTGTCTTGAGTAATTTGGAACCCAAAGAGAGTACTTTTGATAAAGATCTTTGTGGCTTTTTCTGTTATTGTCAATGCAGCCATGGGGCTTTCCTTCCACCTTCATTATGTGCTTAGAGGTTGTTTTGTCCTTGTCTTCCTTGCTTTGATTTAAAATAGCTAAAAGCTATATATTTTTTTTTTTTGCGGTACGCGGGCCTCTCACTCTTGTGGCCCCTCCCGTTGCGGAGCACAGGCTCCGGACGCGCAGGCTCAGCGGCCATGGCTCACGGGCCCAGCCGCTCCGCGGCATGTGGGATCTTCCCGGACCGGGGCACGAATCCGTGTCCCCCGCATCGGCAGGCGGACTCTCAACCACTGCGCCACCAGGGAAGCCCCTAAAAGCTACATATTTAAGTGTTCAGAATAACATTACAGTTTGATATAAACTGTCTAACTTAAACGGTATTTCCCCTCCTATTAAAACCAATTTTTAACATTGTGCTCAAAGAACAAAATGATTCTTCCTCATGTTTTAGCTAAAATTAATTTAAAAACAAATGCCACGCTGTTAGGCAGACATCATCATGTTGACATGCTTATAAAAGTTACATTCGAAACTGCTGTTAAAAAGTACCTGTATTGGGCTTCCCTGGTGGCGCAGTGGATGAGAGTCCGCCTGCTGATACAGGTGACATGGGTTCATGCCCCGGTCCGGGAAGATCCCACATGCCGTGGAGCGGCTGGGCCCGTGAGCCATGGCCGCTGAGCCTGCGCGTCCGGAGCCTGTGCTCCGCAACGGGAGAGGCCACAAGAGTGAGAGGCCCGCGTACCGCAAAAAAAAAAAAAAAAAAAAAAACCTGTACTAATTTTAACTAGTAAGTTAACGTTAATTTGTTACAATTCTTTTTATGGAGGAGAGCTTCAGGCTTATTTCAGATCAAGCATAGTGAGCAGTGCTGCTGCCCAGCCTGTAGCCTGATTGCCTCCACTGCTAATACAAGGACTTCCAGAGTCACAGGATCCGGACTTCATTTGGAGACCGATGCATATGTATTGATATGTGTATAATTGTTATATTTCCCCTTTCCTCAGTAATTTCCCACAGAAGTGAGTGAATGGTGGGTAAACGAGGGGGAGATTCCTTTCTGTGTGATATAATGCAGAGTGACTGTCAAGCCCCATGTGGACCAGCATCTGGGTCCCCTGAGATGGAGGCAGGAGTAAACAAGTGCTCAGTTCCAAACCCTAATCAAATTTCATTTCTCCCCTGTAGCCCTGAAATCCTTCCTTGATTACACATATTGTTTATGGCTCTTGAATCACAGACTATAAAGAAAACTTCCAGTGTGAGGTTTTTCAGATGCTAAACTTTGAAGCTTAGAGATTCAAACCTGGAGTTACAGAAAGTTTCTGAGGGTCAGGGCTATTATCAGGAAAACCCCAGCAAAGGCTGGCTGGAGGGCATTGTGATATTTTCTTCTCTGGACACCAGGGGAGCAGACTCACGGAGTATGACTGCTGACCGTTCCATTCTGTTTTCCACAGAGCTGAGCTCATATTCATAATTACTAGCTGAGTAAAGTGTAATGTGATGGAAGTGCCTTAATAGCATCCACATTTCCAAACACAGCAGCTTTCAGAGACCAGTAATCGGGTCAGTGCACTGGTGGAAGATGCCTGCCTGAAAGGCCAGCTAACCTTCAGAGCTGAAGATCCTTCTGGAAGAAAAGCATGCTCACTGTTTTTCAGTTTCAGTTGGGGTCATACATACACAGTCCTTAAGACTGGAGATTGTAACTTTTTTTCTTTTTTTGGCCGCACCGTGTAGCATGCGGGATCTTAGTTCCCTGACCAGGGATCGAACCTGTGACCCTGCAGTGGAAGCACGGAGTCTTAACCACTGGACCACCAGGGATAGCCTTGTAACTTTTAACTAAGTAATATCTGAAGGAAATGAAGCTATGCTAATTACACTGCCAGGAAATTCATCAAGTTTAAGCCTACCTTAGTTCAGTGGCCTTGATAAAATGTTAACTGGCATCAACTGCATGTTAGACTAGAGTAAAATGCTCATGATTAATAAATTAGGGTAAAATGGGTAAATGAGGGTGATTTCCTACCATCTTAAAGTCTACCTTTGTGTAGTTCAATATAGTCAAACGTGTAGATCTAGGACATCAAGACCTGGACAGCTTCTAATTCATTCTCTTGCATTTATTTCCAGTATTTGTCACCAGAATAGATCCTTAACTGCTAAGGAAGAACTGATGTGGCATAAGCATTCGACAGAAATCCTTTCATAGTATTCGTATGTCAGTGCTGACAGCAGACCATTTCAGTGGAAAGTCAGACCAGTAAGCTCATGGGAGATACGTAAACACCTTGAATTTGAATTGACAGCGCCTGCTGAAGGGATAACCCACATCTTAATAACAGCAGCTTCTTCGATAGAGATAGGGATTCGATTTTGAACAAATCGGAAGAGGAAATGTCATTTAGCTCTGAAAAAGAAGTTTTCTGTTTCTAGACTAGGAAGGAAGAGGCAAAGGACAGCTGGACAACCCACTATTTCTAGCTTCTCATAACCCTAATAAAAAGTAACACGACATTATCCTATTTATAATAGTTAAGTGAACAGATCCGTGTTTGTCTTATTAAAATAACTGTAAGCTGGAGAAAAAGCTAGAATTTTCTTCTTGTAACACGATATTAGGAAATACCGAAGAAAATCCCATAGCCCCGCACTAACCTGTTGGCTCACTTCCTGATAATTGTGGAAGCGTTGTCTGACTTAGTTTGAGCAAACAGCTAACTTTAAGGATCTGCAATCTGAAAATTTAATGCAGCTCCTGGGGAGGAGTGAATCTGTTCCCTTCATTGGAAGCTTCCGAATAGGACGGAGGACTCCACACCCCCCCCTTTATTACTTAAAAACCTCAAGTAATATAAGACACAGCCAAAATAATGTAAGGCAAAACCCTATAAATACAACAAAATAAGAAAAAAAACCCTGAAGGCAAAAAAAAAAAAAAAAGATAATAAAAGACTAGATAATTAGGAAATTAAAAAATCTGGTTAGTAAAGGCACATTAATAATTCTTGTAATTAATGTATTTTTTTAACAGACTACTATTATTTTATTCCTTTCTCTCTGGAAAATGAAAAACCCATTAGTTTTTTTCCTTTTGCTTTTACCCAGAAATTAAAGGTTGGTAAGTGGTAATTAGCACAGCTTCTGTCAAAGCCAGTTGCCTAATGGGGACCGACATTTGACTTGAGTTTGAAAGAATGGAATACGGCTAATGTAGAGTTCATTAGTCCCAGTTGCTTTCTTTGACATTCTTTTCTCCTAACATAAGAACAGGCATGCCCTGCTCTCTCTCTCCTCTCCTATTTTTAGACATATTGCTGTGCTGCTACATTTCTATTCTAGAAGGCCTGGAGGCACAGTGGTGTAAGGAAGGTAAGTGGCAGCTGGGGCAAAATAACTCTCACTCCACATTCGGTTTAGGGTTTGCAGACTAAGGTCTTTGCTCCTGCCCCCATCTCTGGCCCTGGGGAGGTGAACAGGAACCACTCCCTACACTGACTCTGTACTGGGTTCTATGCTCTTCCTCATACTTAACTTCATTTAACCCTTTCAATCTTGGGGCCTTAGGCTAACCTTACATTTTTGGAAACTACCGTCCCATAAGGTTAGACTCGACGTGGGTCTGTCTCACTCCAAAACCCATAGTACTTTTTCCACTCTCCTATGCAGCTGAGATGCTTGGTGGGTTTGTTTCAAGTACAGAAGACCAATACCAACACCCAGGCCAGTCAACTAAAGCTCTACTGTGTATTTGACAGAAATAACTGAAGAAAACATTTTTCATTCAGCAGGGCAAAGATGGAAATGCTGACAGAATTGGTGAATAGAGATGCTATTCTATTACTTCTGGAATACAGGCTTCCTTTACTACTGGGCTAACTACACAGCGTTCACAAGGCTGATTTACTTCTCTTACACCACCAGCAGCACAATGACTACAGTTAGAAATCTTTGGGCAATCATGTTGCAGACATATTAGGGCTTTTCCAGTTGGAGCTGACTCCAACTTATTCCACTGGTATTAACAAAACCGGTCATCTGGATGTAGAGTAGGAAAGAGTATGTGGACTTAAGAGAAAATACAAATAAGTAGAAAGAACACTGGAATTAGAACCAGAAGACCTGCCTTTGAACCCTGGCCCTCCAACTAGCCTTGTGACATGAGGCAAGTCATTGACCCTCCCTGAGCACAACTTTGCTCATGCATAAAATGAGAGGCGACAAGCCACGCCCTGCTTATTAGCTCACTCAGTTTTGAGGCTCCAATGTGGTAGGTGCTGGCACAGAGCAGACTACAAACTGCTATAAAAATCCTCAAATGGCATTACTGCCCCTCCAGGGGCATTCTGAAAATGTGTGGGGCTGTTTTCAGTTGCCTCAATACCTGGAGGTTGCTACTGGCATTGAGTGGGTGGGGTAGGAAGTGGGATGCTCGTCTTCCTGCAAAGCACATGACTGTTCCACACAACGAAGAATCATCCCATATCCCACGTGACTTTTTTCCCCCTACTTGACTTTTATATGTCATTCTGGATGTTCATCGGGATGAAAACCTCTTCCAAATTAGCCCCAAACCTGATTCTGAACATATGTAAATACAAAGTATTTTTTCCAGTTTTAACGTTCCCTGGATCTGTCAAGAATGCAGCCACCTTGTAAATCGAGGATCGATGTGTTACTCTGTCCAGAACATCACCGTTTTGGGAAATCCCATTACAAAGGGCAATGCTGCTTGTGGTATTTGAGTTGACAGTCACTACACACTGTGCCTGGCTGCCTCTAACAAATTCACAGTAATTCAGTGGGTAAGTAAGTACAAGCATCTGACAGCTTCATTGTGCCTTTTGTATGGTCATCTCCAGGAAGTGACACACCGAGATACACACCATTTTGTTGGAAATTATTTTCCTTTATTTCTTCTGAAATAGTACATTTGGGGGTATTTTGTTGATGAAGGTATGCACATAGGTAGGTTATCAGCTCTGGCTTTCATTTAAGGATAATTAAGAAGGCATTATAAAATATGCTATTAAAAAAGAAATATTGGGGCTAATAAGTGAGAACCAAAAGCGTAAGGCATTAGTAAGAGTATGCTGAGTAGGTCTGAGTCCTCCTTGAGGAAGCGCACAGGAGAAGGAAACAGTTCTTTTTGGTCTGTTTGTTTGTTTTCTGTACCCCTCCCTCGCCCTAGGACTTAACTTATTGTTATATTTCTTTACTTAATAATTAGCCAATGTATCTCTTAATAGCATTCTATTTTCCTCTAAGTATGCTTAAAAAGTAAGTCAAATAAGTCAGTAACTAATTATCTTTTCCCTGCAAGAGAGACTGCATTGTAGATTATAAAACCTGAAGAACAAGCTTGTACAGAAAACAGGGGGAATATAAACCAGAAGTCTCTGCTTTGCACTCAGAGAGACCTGTGAGTCATATCTCATGGAGACTGACTTAATGACCTTTTTATACCCCCTGCTGATAAAACACATTAGAAAACTGAAAAGTTTCACAGTGGTAATGCATATAGTTTCACAATACTGAATTAGATATTAGAAATGGTGAATTACACTCCATATGTCCCTATGGTCTGCAAATTTAATACGTGCCTTTAAAACAAACAAAAAAATTCCTTAACTTGAGAAACAAGTTTGTGGCCATAATCAACACTCTGATATGTCATCTTCTCTACTGTTATTTGTGTTTAAAATTCTGCAGTTCCATCTTTAGAATAAGAATAGTGGGTCTATTACTATGATGGTTGCATAGTTCAACAGACTGAATCGTGAGATATACCATTTATCTGATGTAGAAGGAAAAAAAAGTAAAAAAAAAAGAATAATGGGTCTGAAATATGACAATTTCTTTTCCCTGCCCTTTACAACTACTGTTAGAGAACATAAGAACTTGCAATTAGAGGAGGTGGGATATTGCTGGTGCAGCTCTATGGTTCAAAATAGGTCGGAGAGCCCATGTGGAGATCTGGAATAGCTTTTCTGGAAAGGGCATGAAGCCTGTTTTCCAGCCTGTTCCAGGAGAACATTCTCGAAGGCAGCGGGTAGAGGAGTATGTAGGGAGCTACACAGATTAGGCTGAAGGTATTTACTGACACTGACACAAAACCCAAGGTTTTCTTTGGCATATTTCTGGCTGCCAGCTATGTCGGGTCTCTTTTGGCTTGTTTGGGATTCTGCACTTCTCCAGGCAGCAAACTCTTCCTTGCTGAAATGCTCCTCAGAGAATACAAGCTCTGTACCTGCTGGAGGCGCAGGCTAAGTTCCTGACTGCAGGTCTGTTGAACAGCTTCCGTCTTCTTTATGTCCCATTTCAAAGCACCAGCCAATGCTTTAGGGTCCTCCTTGGCAACCAACTGCGGCAAGAGTAAGAACCATTAAGAACAAGAGTAAGAACCATTAAGAACCGGCACCTCGGCTGCTCTTGTCATTTCCTTTAGGGGGGTGAGAATCGGCAGTATCAGTTTGTGTCATGTCTTTATGCTGAAATGCCAGGTCTCCTTCATATTCAATTGTCACAGGCCTCTTCTCACCATACAACACCAACAGGAAAGGACCTCTAGAGAGTAGTTTACTTGGAGCAACAATAAAGTCCTCCGCTCACAGGAAATTTAGCCAAGCTCAAGTCAGTACCGCTTTTTTCCCTTCTAGCTACACCAAGGAAGTACTGGGAACAGGGACAAGGGTGAAGCGTAAGAAGAAGCACCCAGGGACCTCCCTGGTGGTGCAGTGGTTAAGATTCTGCACTCCCACTGCAGGGGGCACAGGTTCGATCCCTGGTCGGGGAACTAAGATTCCACATGCCACTCGGCATGGCCAAAAATAAAATAAAATAAAAAATAAAAATAATAACTGTGAAACAACTGAAGAAACAAAAACACAAGCTACAGCAAATCCCACCCCCCCAAAAAAAACAGAAAGAAAGAAGGAGCACCCACTTTGATGGGTTCCCTTCATCAAGCCTCCAGTTCCCTGGTCTGAGAGTGCAAGATGATCCCCTCGAGTGGGCCTTTCTCAAGGATATTTTATGTGCTTCTATGGCCTATGGATCTTTTTCAACCACTGACAGATGCATCTCAGAAGCCTGAGTCCTGCTATTCCTCCCTGTCGGGGTCAGACATTTCATTACCTACTTTAGACCAGAAAATAATGTTCGATAATCTGAGGGAGTGCACCCATTTTGTTTAAGATTTGGATTAAATAACATGTTTGCAAACGCTTTGCATATAATAATGGGCAAATTGACAGCTATGATTCAAGGTCTGCAGAGGTGAAAAAAACCTGATACAAGCCTCTCCTTGCAAAGGTCAGGGTCCCTGGTGCTCGCCCACCTCCAAATCTTGACTAGACAAACTCAGCTCTGGGGCGGGTTTCTCCTTCAGCGCAGTAAGGATCTGGCTCCTAAGTGCAATTTCAGAGGAGCTCTCTCCAATACCCGTGTCAACTGCATCCCTCTCATCACCGAGGCCAGCTTTGGACTCTGCAAAGCAGATGTGAGACAGAGATCAGCACACCATGTACACATACAGCCATACCAACATCCAGCCAGAGCAATCAGCTGGGCAGACAGAAGCCTGTCATCTCAAGATGCCAGCAGCTGTGGTTTCACTGTTTTTGACCACATGGTAAGCATCTGGCTCTCTCTCTCTCTCGGAGAGGCTCTACTGAGTTCTCAGTGTAGCTCCCCCAGCCGATGAATCCTACCTTGCTGCTTCAACAGGATGCTGCCCTCCTTCTCCAAAGCCTGGAGGTAAAGCTCCAAGAGCTGCTTGGACTGACGGGCTTTCTCTCTCTGGTCAAGGGCCTGCTGGAGGGTGTTCTGGAGCCCCTGGACTGCGACACGACTTTGGCTGAGTTCCTGAGCCAGCTCTGAACATGGGACATCAATAAGCATCTGACAAACAAATACGGACTTTAAGAAATCAGAAAGTACTTTCTAAACATGATGTTATAGCTCTCAAATACATCAATTTTGCAGACTCATTTCATCTCGTTCCCAAAGTTACCTAATATGGCTGCCTGAAGTCAGGAAGGAGGCATGTAATTTTTTCAGTTTTCCTCTGGTGAAAAAATTAGGAAAATATTGCCTTACTGCCTTATTAAAAACAAAACAAACAAATAGTCACAGATGTAGAAAACAAACATGGTTACTGGGGGGAAGGGGGAGGAGGGATAAATTGGGAGACTGGGATTAACATATACACACTACTATATACAAAATAGGTAACTAATAATGACCTACTCTAGAGCACAGGGGACTCTACTCAGTACTCTGTAATGACCTATTTGGGAAAAGAATCTAAAAAAGTGGATATATGTATATGTATAACTGATTCACTTTGCTGCACAGCAGAAACTAACACAATATTGTAAATAACTATACTATAAATAAAAATTAAAACAAAACAAAATCCTGATATTAAATAACCCATTGTACATTGTACAGAATATAAAGGAGGAGGTGTACGATCACTTGTACAATGAATCAGTATGAGCCTGTTTCAAGCAAAAGTCTTTCTGATGATTTTAACCTTAAACATTTTTATTATACATGTTCGTACTTTGAACGACTATTTTTCAAATATAAACTCAGCTTTTTTTTTTTTTTTTTTTTTTTTTGCGGTACGCGGGCCTCTCACTGCTGTGGCCTTTCCCGTTGCGGAGCACAGGCTCCAGACGCGCAGGCTCAGCGGCCACGGCTCACGGGCCCAGCTGCTTCGTGGCATGCGGGATCCTCCCGGACCGGGGCACGAACCCACGTCCCCTGCATCTGCAGGCGGACTCTCTACCACTGCTCCACCAGGGAAGCCCACTACTCAGCTTTTTAATGATGTGTTCAGTCTATGAAATAAGGGAGACATCACTTATCATACCCTAGATCTTAAGAAGGCTCAATCTTTTGGCATATACGGCATCACATTAAAAATAGTCTTCAGGGCATCCCTGGTGGCACAGTGGTTAAGAATCCGCCTGCCAATTCAGGGGACACGGGTTCGAGCCCTTGTCCGGGAAGATCCCATATGCCGTGGAGCAACTAAGCCCGTGCGCCACAGCTACTGAGCCCTCATGCCACAACTACTGAAGCCTGCACTTACAGCCCGTGCTCCGCAACAAGAGAAGCCACTGCAATGAGAAGCCCGTGCACTGCAACGAAGAGTAGCCCCTGCTCGCCGCAACTAGAGAAAGCCCACGTGCTTGCAATGAAGACCCAAGGCAGACAAAAATAAATTAAACAAAATAATAATTAAAAAATAAAAAAATAAAATAGTCTTCATAAGAGAAAGATCAAACTTGAAATTTTTGGAGAGTAAATCTAACTTCAGCTGCAGATTAGAATATGGAGCTTAATAAGCAATACAATAATAAGCATTTGCATTTCTCGAGCACTTACTATGTATCAGTGAGAAAATTGATGTAAAACTCTTAGGACAGAAAGTGACAAGGGCTGCTCTAGGTTGGGAAAGGCCTCTTTGAAGAGGTGACTTTATAAGTTATCCTTAACTTTCATATTGCATCAATTTTCGAACAAGTAGTATTAATATACATTCATAAGGTTCAAAATTCAAGAGGTACAAACCTTATGAGGTAAGTACTAGTATTACCACCACCGTAACAGATGAGGAAAATGAGGCAAGAGCAGTTAATAACGTCCCAAGGATCAGTCAGTCTTAGTTCTAATCCTCAGGACGCTGTGTAATTGATCCCTGGGCTCCTCCCTTCCCTCCATCTGTTCTTACTCCCCATGGTCCCCGAGACAGGTGGTACCTGTTGCGTGGCCAGCCTCTGCAAGCTCCTGTCCTAAGCTTCCCTGTGGAGCCTAGCTGTCAGGGCCAGGCTCACTCATATTCTGGTATCCCTATTTTGGTAAGGACTGCTGTGCTTCTTTTTCTAGGGGTATCATAATATGCTAGTCTGTTGGGATGGGAAGGGATCTCATGACCCCTTTCTGTTTCTTTTTTTTTTTTGACCACGGGGCATGTGGGATCTTAGTTCCCCAACCAGGGGTCGAACCTACACCCCTTGCAGTGGAAGCACAGAGTCTTAACCACTGGATTGCCAGAGAAGTCCCCCCTTTCTGTTTCATAAAAAAGAAAAGACAAGAAAGAAAAAAATCAAGCTTGCTCCTGCCCTCCCTCTGCCTGGAACACTCTGGCCCCAACCTTTCCATGGCAGGTTCCCTTTTGTCCTTCAGGGTCTCCTCTTGGGACCTGCCAATGTTTCTCAACTAAATTCTATGAATTTATTCTATGCACAAGCATGTGTGAAAAATGACACTGATCTAAGCTTTTTGCAGCACTGACTAGAATAGCAAGACTGATGACAACCCACACGTCCCCCAGTGGGGGAGTCTCATTAAATAAGTCATGGTACAGGCATGAAATGGAATATTATGCAGTGGTGAAAAAGAGGTGAGGATGTCTCTTATAAACTGATCTGGAATACTTTCCAAATCTTTCTTTAAGACAGAGTAGAGGGCTTCCCTGATGGCACAGTGGTTAAGAATCTGCCTGCCAATGCAGGGGTCATGGGTTCGAGCCCTGGTCTGGGAAGATCCCACATGCTGTGGAGCAACTAAGCCCGTGTGCCACAACTACTGAGCCTGTGTTCTAGAGCCCAGGAGCCACAACTACTGAGCCCGCGTGCCACAACTACTGAAGCCCGCGCACCTAGAGCCCATGCTCTGCAACGAGAAGCCACTGCAATGAGAAGCCCGCGCACCGCAACGAGGAGTGGGCCCCACTCACCGCAACTAGAGAAAGCCTGCGCTCAGCAACGAAGACCCAACACAGCCAAAAATAAATAAATTAATTAAAAAAAAATTAAAACAGAGTAGAGATGCTTCCACTCGTGTGATATAGGGGAGGAGGTGAAAACACTTATGTATTTGTTTGTATATAAAATATCTCTGGAATGGGAAACTGACAGATTGGTTGTCTCCAGGAAGGGGAAGTTGGGTGGCTGGGGGCAGGAATCAGACTTTTCCTTTATATCCTTTTTTTTCTAAACAGCTTAATTGAGGGATTTCCCTGATGGTCCAGTGGTTAAGACTCCATGCTTCCAATGCAGGGGACGTGGCTTCGATTCCTGGTCGGGGAACTAAGATCCCACATGCCCCATGGCCAAAAAAACCCAGCTTTATCGAGATATAGTTAATATACTATACAATTCACCCATATAAAGTATATAATTCAGTGGGTTTCAGTATAATTAGTGGTCTTCTTGTGATAGTGCAATCACCACCACAATCAGTCTTAGAACATATTCACCACCCCAGAAAGAACTGTACCCATTAGTAGTTCCTCCTTATGCCTCCTGAGAACTCCCCACCAACCCCATCCCTAGGCAACCACTAATCTACCTTCTATTTCTACGGACTTGTGTACTCTGGCCATTTCATATAATTGCAGTCATAAAATATGTGGCCTTTCATGTCTGGCTTCTTTCACTTAGCATAATGTTTTCAAGTTTTATCCATGTTGTAGCATGTATTAACACTCCATTCCTTTTTATGGCTGAATAATATATTCCACTGTTTGGATATACCACATTTTATTTATCTAGTTATCAGCTGACGGACATTTGGGTTGTGTTACTTTCTGGCTACCTGTGTATCCTTCTATACCTCTTGGATTGTGAACCATGTGAAAGTATTAATATGATTTATTCAAAATAAATATACAAGTTTAAAAAATTACCAAAAGGTCACCTCCTTTCAGGAGCCTTCCCATTACTCTTGGCACACTGCCCTGTCTGACATGCTGCTTATTTTGTCTGCCTCCTTCCACCACGACTTGAGTTCCATTAGAGCAGGGACTGTGTCTGGCTTGTTCACCATTGTACCCCTGTGCATAATAGAGCTGTGTCAGGCAGAGGACAAGGGCTCAATAAATATTTTTTTGAGTTAACAATACTATTTTTATCCTAATTCTACTGGAGAGGAAACATAAATAGAGAGGCTAAGTTACCAGTTCAAAGACATAGAGATGAAGCTAAGATTTAATCTGCATTCCTTGACAGTACATCCTTGACCCACACCTTGGGCCTAAATGGGTCTAGGTGGGGCCTTGGCGTCTGTGTGTTTTTTTTTTTTTTTTTTTGCGGTACGCGGGCCTCTCACTGTTGTGGCCTCTCCTGTTGCGGAGCACAGGCTCCGGACGCGCAGGTGCAGTGGCCACGGCTCACGGTCCCAGCCGCTCCGCGGCACGTGGGATCTTCCCGGACCCGGGCACAAACCCGCGTCCCCTGCGTCGGCAGGCGGACTCTCAACCACTGCGCCACCAGGGAAGCCCGGCGTCTGTGTTTTTAAAAAGCTCCACTGGTGATTCTGATGCAGGGTGAGGGGTGAAAATTTCCTACCCTAGGTGAGAGAATTAGAAAATGAAGAACCTTGGTTGTCATCTGAGAATTACTTAAAAGTTAAGAAACGATGAAATTAGTATGGCAGGATGCATGGCAACTAAGGTGCTGGGGGCAGCACAGGCTGGAGGAACATGGCTATGGGTTGCGGAGGAGGCTTACTTGGAGGTCCTCCTCGGACAGGAGGATGATGCTGGACAGGTCTTCTTTCAGCAGCCTGGCCACATTCTTCCACTTCAACCCTGCCCCGCTGTCTGTTTCATCTCCGTCAAAGGACTCTTGGGAAATCCAAGCCGTACCTCCATCTGATACATAGGAGAAAATGCCGGTCAGAATCAGATTAACCGGAAGTGCTGTTTTCACTTCCTCCTCCAACTCAGACCTCGAGGATGTCGGCACATCCTTCCGACAGATCTCTTAGAATAATTTCGATAGTGAAGGAAGCACCTTTTTTCAGGGATTCATGGGAAAGCCATTTTTTTTTGGCTGCAGCAGGTCTTAGCTGCAGCATGCAGGGATCTTTGTTTGGCATGAGGGATCATTCGCTGCGGTGCGTGGGCTTCTCTCTAGTTGTGGCGCATGGGCTCCAGAGCACATGGGCTCTGTAGTTTGTGGCACGCGGGCTCTCTAGTTGTGGCGTGCAGGCTCAGTAGCTGTGGCGCGAGGGCTTAGCTGCCCTGGGGCATGTGGGATCTTAGTTCCCCGACCAGGGATCGAACGCACATCCCCTTCATTGGAAGGCGGATTTTTTTACCAGTGGACCACAGGGGAAGTCCCCATCTTCCATTTATTTCTGTGTGAAACTGCTCTGTTTTCTTTTGTGGAAGGAAGCCACTTAAATCCAATGTATGCTTATGCATACCCAGGATACTGTCACACTTCCCTTTCAGTTAGTTTTTGTGTCTGTGGGTGTGTTCCATTTCTGTACGCAAAAACATTCATCCTCATCAGCACTTCTCCTGTGCCTGGAGATAGGTCTTATCCTTGACTGGAGGAGCTGCAGCCCCTGTTCGCTGTCCCTTGGGCCCAAGTACAAAGGTGGCTGGGAAGGCCATTGCTGAAGGGTGACTTCCTCACTTTAGTGGCCTAGGGACTTTCCTCAAGACACTTCTTTAACTCTTTGATCCTTGCCCATCAATATTAGTTCCCTTTGTATTTCCAGTGAGGATGATGCTAATGATGGTGATAGGTAATATTTATTTGTCTTACTGTGTACCAGGGAAGATCTAAATGCTTTCTATCAGTGGCTGTCAACTGGGAGTGATTTTGCCCATCCCAGTAGACATCTGACAATGTCTAGAGGCATTTTTGGTTGTCACAATTAGGGTGAGGAGATGCTACTGACACCTAGTAGGTAAAGGCCAGCGATGCTGCTAAACATCCTGCAAGACACAGGACAGCAACCCCACAACAAAGAATTCTCCGGCCCAAAATGTCAGTAGTACTGTTGAGAAGCCCTGGCTTGATATGTACTATGTTCTAGTATCCTCACAACAACGCTAGGAGACAGGTACTGTAATTATTATCTCAATACGGGGCTGAAACGTTAGATAATTTGCTCAAGGTCACATGGCTAGTAAATGGCAGAGCCAGGATTCAGACCAGACAGTCTGACCCAACCTGCGGCACAGATCTCTCGCTGCGTTTTAGTTGCTGTCAGTCTGTGAGTTATTTGAGAACTGAGCCCGTCTCATTCATCTTCATCCCCAGACTCAGCACCAGCACCACTCTGGTATACAGAAGGTGCTCAGTAAATGTTTGCTGCATAAATGCTTAAACAGCCAGCCAAACAGCAACCAGGTGCCTATGCAGTAAAATAAATCATGATGGATGGTATATTGTATATAGGGCCAGCATTTCTTACCTGAATTGTTGTAAGCCCACTTCTCATTCCCAGCCAGTGCCACAAACTTAGTATTGGCAGGAAGACACAGGAAGTAATCGTCATCATCCACTATGGTGCCATCCTCTGCCAGGACCAGGGTGACTGGTGCCAGGGACTTGTCAATGGCCAGAATGTCACAAGCTGAGAGGAATAAAATATTTGGTAATTGACAAGTATCCATAGGGAAATTACATCTGTCCTTGCACTCTCAATATGTATGCCCCGGGACTTCCCTGGTGGCGCAGTGGTTAAGAATCTGTCTGCCAATGTGTGGGACACAGGTTTGAGCCCTGGTCCGAGAAGATCCCACATGCCGTGGAGCAACTAAGCCCACGTGCCACAACTACTGACCCTGTGCTCTAGAGCCCGCGAGCCACAAATGCTGAGCCCACGTGCCGCAAATGCTGAGCCCACGTGCCGCAACTACTGAAGCCCGCACGCCTAGAGCCTGTGCTCCACAACAAGAGAAGCCACTGCAGGGAGAAGCCCGCGCACCGCAGCGAAGAGTAGCCCCCGCTCGCCACAACTAGAGAAAGCCGTGCACAGCAACGAAGACCCAGTGCAGCCAAAAATAAATTAAAAAAAAAAAAAGTATGCCCCCAGAGCCTAGAAAAATCCCTGGTAATAATAACTATAATGATGACCACTAGTACTAATACGACACTTACCATGTCCCTGTTACTGTACTAAGTGCTTTTCACATACAGCATTTAATTTCCTAACAATCCTTGAACGCAGATACTATTGTTAATCCCATTTTTACGGATGTCAAGCCCAAGGCTCAGAGAAGTTAAGTAATTTGCCCAAGGTCACACAGTAAGTGGCAGAGGTGGCATTTCAACCCACACAGTCTGGCTCTTGAAAATGTGTTTTTCTAACAGCTACTCTACACCCACATTAGGAGGCACTTGAACCTTTACTTGAACAACAAACCAAAGTCTGATTTGATTCCTTCAGAACAAGCAGTCTTTCATTCATTTCCTCAGTGGTCTACTCAAATTTTCCTATGTGTCAAACGTCACAAAGAAAAAACAGAAAAAGAAAATTTTAAAAAAGAAAAAAAAATGACTTTATGTTCTCGCAGTATCTTTCTTTGCAGCCTTACTAACCTATAGGAAAGTGTAAGAGAAGCAGAAGGCAGAAGTTTGTAACAGTAGCTTTTCGTCTTTATGATCACTGGGCAAGAGGCTTTGTCCAGGGCAGGTCTGTACCATCCCATTTAGTAATGGCAATACCTAAAATGCTAATGGGACTAGAGTAATGGGACAGAGAAGTAGCCAAGAGACTACAAAGATCATTGGGCAATGCTGTCTTCCACCCAAACAGAACAGCAAGCCTTGTATAGGCCGGGCTCCAGAAACACAAGCACTTACACAAGCCTCTGT
>RJWK010016806.1:0-23040 GCA_004363435.1 Platanista minor
TTTTTTTTTTTTTTTTTTTTTTGGCGTTACGCGGGCCTCTCCCGTTGCGGAGCACAGGCTCCAGACGTGCACGCTCAGCGGCCATGGCTCACGGGCCCAGCCGCTCTGCGACATGTGGGATCTTCCCGGACCGGGGCACGAACCCGCGTCCCCTGCATCGGCAGGCGGACGCTCAACCACTGCGCCACCAGGGAAGCCCTACATCTTTTCTTATACATCCTAATATCTGACTTTCATAACCCCAGTTTGGAATAAGTCAAGCAGTTACTATTTCTATTTCATAGATGGAAGAAGAGAAGCACAGAGGGATTCAGAAACTTGATTAAGATAGCACAGCTAGTATGCAGAGTGTATTTTCCCTGATGGCTGTAACAAGCTGTCCAGTTCCAGATGCTCTTCTTACACAGTGACATCGACATTCTTCCCACTGAGAGATGCAAGTGTCCATGTTCACTCCCACAAAGCAGGGCAGGCCTTTGGCTAGACTGGAATTGAAGCTATGCGACTTCTGAAGTTAGGTTATAAAACCTACCAGGCTGTGAGGCAGCTCAAGCCTTGCGAAAAGGCCTCCTGTAGGCCATACGGCCAACAGCTAGCATCAATCAACAGGCACACGAGGGAAGAAGTATTGGAGATGACTCCATTCTCAGCTATAATCTGACAGCAACTGTGTAAGAAATTCCAGATGAGTTCAATCAACCCCCTGCAACTGGGAGTGATAATAGCACAATGACTGTTGTTGTTTTAAGTCACTAAGCATCAGGATGATATGTTCCATTGCAATAGTAAGTGGAAGAACTAGTAAGTGTACCTGAGACTATAATTAAAGTCTTCTGATTACCTGTCCCAACATTTTGTGCTTTTTCCAGTACACTACACTGGATAGTACACCAAAATGGAGAAAGTCACGTAAAAAGTGAAAATTCAATGCTGTAACTATGTATGGTGACAGGATATTACCATCCATCATCTGAAAGTTGTGGTGATCATTTTGCAATTTATATACAAATATCGAGTTATTATGTTGTACACCTGAAACTAATATAATGTTGTATGTCAATTATATCTCAGTTAAAAAAATAAAAAATTCACTTACCCAATAGGAAGTTTTGTTATGTTTTCCAGTTTCATAACAAAATGTATAAATCATTGACACAGTGAATGATGTAAAGAGCTGGAATTTTTTCTCAGTTCTTGTAGTGGCAATTGATGACCTTGGGCAAATCAAATAACTTCTCTTTAGCATTAAAATCAAACATTATGGCACACCTCTAACTAACCCCTCAGGCAAGACCTTTACAGGAAAATGAACTGAAAGCTACTTTGGTTTATTTCTGAACTATTCAATTTTTGTCGCAGCTTCAGAGGGACCACAGTGGCTCAGAGAAAAATCCTTCATTTTGTGTCCCAATTGCATGCTAATTAGCAAGAAAAAAAACTAAAGTATACTTAGAGGGCTATAGAGATTTAATAAAATCCTTAGGAGTTTATGATTTTTATCTTTATTCTAACTGCTTCAATCTGTTATTAATTCAACCTTAAAAGTCAGATCTTAAAAAAAAACCCTACTCTGTAATGGTATAAATATTTACTGTTTTCTAATAAAAATGTCTCAAGTATAATTTTCACATTTACTACACTTGTTACATTTTAAAATCATTACGACTAAATCACATTTGGGTACAGTTTTAAACAAAAAGAAAAAAATAGTTCAGGAAGAGAATAAATTTAAGGTTTATTAACAAGTTTGAATGGCAATTAAAGACCCAACGCAACGCAGAAGATGTGTTCTATATAATGTTGGACACATGGATCTGTTTCAATAAGAGGCTTCCTTTCTACACTTAACAAAATAGATAACAAACACGATTCCATTTACTAGCTTGCATTTCTGTCACAGAGGGGTATGCATGGTGACCTCCATGAATGAATGGCACGAAATATTCTTCTATCAAATGGAGTCAGTCTCCTGCTTAAAGTTGTTCAGTGGCTTTCTATTTCAATTAGAATAAACTCTAAACGCCTTAGCCTGGTACACAAATCCCTCCCTGGGTCTCTTTCTAGAAACTTATCTTCTTCATATCTCCCTCTTGCTCACTATACTCTATCCTCATTGGTGTCCTTCTTCTTATTGTGCTTTGAACAGACCACCATTCCTTTCACTCCAGGCCACAGCTATTGCTGTTCCCTCTACCTGCAGCACACAGTTTTAGTTTCTCAAGTCTTAATACAAATGATGTTTACTCAGAGAGGTTTGATTGGTACAGTCTCCAAAAGAGCATGCCCTGACCTCTCTATGTCATTACCCTTGTAAGGGAGGAAAAACTTTTCCTCTGCCTTTTTAGGTTAAGTCACTGGGACCTGCGAATTAAACTGACAAAAGGCTAATTAACAGCTTATGCACCAATTTAAACAGAGGGTATTAACTTGTAGGGAAGTGACTAGGCAAAAGAAAGGGTGTCTGGGCTTCTAGGGCCAATAAATTGTGGGAAAGTGACTAAGAAATATATGGAGGAAACTAATGGAAGATAAGGGTTATTTTAGAAACGCTTGCTTATGCAGAATCAACTTGGCATCGAGTCTTTGTCTCCGGTGATAAAGAGTGCTCTCTTCTCTTGGTACAGGGGGGGCATGTTTTTCACGGGAAATTTATGTCCTGTTTTTAGGCAGACAGAGGAAAGATAGAGAGCTTTTCCTGCATCTGCTGTTTCTCAATTGCTTTCAGCTCAAATTAATCAGTATGCCAAAGTGGCATATTTTGCTGTGGCATATCCTGATTCTCCCTTACCTTTTATCTAGTTCTTATTACTCATTTAACTTGTATTGATTCTTTAATTTTGCCATCATTTCATTACGAGACTTCTCTGGAATCAGTGCAAACTCCTCACAGGCAAAGAACTTCTCAGTGTCAGTTTTTTTTTCATTCCGGTATCCACAGTTCCTAGAACAGCACAGGTGCTCACTGCAGTGGTTTATGGACCCCTTTGTTCTTTTCTCCTCTCCCACCAATCTGAATTTTCTGTTGATTCTTTCATGCACTATTACTTTCTTCTCTGTGTTTTCTGCAAAGATAAAGATGTTGAAAGAAGACTGTTAGAGGCAATAATTTTCATAGGGTCCGATTTTGACAGAAAAAATTAGAAATTATATAATCCAGAGTGGTTCAGAGGTCATTTAATATAACAATTAAGATTGCAGGTCTGGAGCTCTAATACTTTGAGTGCTGACTTCATCATTTACTAGAGGCATATCATGGGCAGCCGCTTTAAACTGTTTGAAGCTCTGTTTTTGCATTTCTAAAGTGAGGATGATGATAGTTTCTGCTTCATAGGGGTGGTTGTAATGATCAAATCAATCAATACATTACTTCTAATAGTAAAGCTGTTAAAAGATTTCTTGGCAGTCAGTAAGTGTTAATTTTTTTTTCCTTTTAAAGAAATTATTAACAATTCCTAAAGAAGTAGGAATGACTGGGATGGACAATTTACCTAAATTGAAGAGAAATTTAGCAACTAAACTGCAAAGAATAACAACAGCTTACACTTAGGTACTGCGTGTGATATTGTTTCTGGTACTGCTTTGATTGCCTTATGTATATTACCTTATTTAATTCTCATACCAACGCTCTGAAAAAGTTACTAATATTGTCTCCATTTTAACATTGCGGAATCAGAGACACAGATCATACAGTTAAGAAGTGACAGAGTGAGGATTTGAACCTTGGCAAATTGAGCTCTGAAGTTGTTGTTCTTAACCAATTGGCCATAGGACTGTTTCAAGCAAACAAACATACTCATAAAACCTCCCTTCAATCAGCATAGATCACAGAAATATGATATAACTTAGGAATTAATTGTTTAATATTTTTATACATGGGGATTTCTAATTTGTATTCAGTGAAAACATGTTAATGCGTTTCCTCCCTTCTATTACAGGTGTATCATTTAACAAGTATATATAGCTTCATAGTAAGTTATACAGACAAAAATATTAAAACTTCACGTTAAATTTTTTTGAAGAAATAGAAAATATAAAATCATAGAAAACTTAAAAACTCATTGGCATTTTTAGTAATTCTCATATTATTAGATATATAATATTTCATATTAAAATGTTCTCAGATCAAGATAGGGTTAGATGCAACTTAGAATATCCAAATATAAAACACTGTGCCTTATAACAGATATTCTTAATAAAGAATTCTTTAGGAAAATTTTCTTTCTGGTGTAGTCTCTCTTTACATCTACTTCTTTGGAATAAGACCATATCCCTTTACTTGCCAGTTTTCATTAAATTGCTTTAGGATCATAAACCTAATTAAAATGAAAGTAGGCATATGTAACTTGCTTATAATATGACTGTCTAGATTTTATAAAGCCTATGCTAATCAGGTAAGAATGTGATTAAATTTTACAATATAATGTGAAAGGACCTGGTGGGTTATGTGCGCTTGAACAGTTTAATCTCTAAGTCATAGAGCTAGGTTTCAATTATCCAATTATCTCAATAAAAGGAAGAGACCAATGGCTGGCTATCTATCTATATCTATCTATCTACCTATCTATCGTCTCTGTGAGGCAGCCACACTCTTCATTATATAATATTTCTGTTACATATGCTGATACTTGTTGATTCATCTGATTCCTCAATGATGTTCACTCTTCTACCAACCTGCAGCATACTCTGTTGTTTCAGTTGTCTATTTCTCCATAACAATTCCAAAACTTACTGACTTACAGTAACATCTTAGACCATGATTCTACAGTCAGAAATTGAGCAGGGAACAGTGGAAGTAACTCATCTTGCTTCATGATGTTGGGATCTCATGTGGGCTGCCTTGAACAGGTGGGAGCTGACTACCACAGCTCAGTTGAGGCCAGGTGTCTGGAGATTCAGTTTTAGTGACTAACTGGGTTCTTCAGTTCTTCTGCATGTGATCTCTCCATGTAGCTAGCTTGCACTTTCTCATAAAAAGGTGGTCTCAGAGTCCAAAGAGGGTGCATTACATGAGGACTAAACCAACGTGTTGGTGCCTATCAAGTGTATTTTTAATTTCCCATTGGGCAAAGCAAGATACACAGCTGATTCCAGACTCAGCTGGAATTAGAGGAGACTCTATAAGGGTATGAATATCGAAAGGTATGGGTTTGCGGCAGCAACTGATGCAACTGTTTACCTCAGTCCATACTTTGATGTCTAATAATTCACAGCCCTTCCATATGCAAAGTACACTTCCCTCCTCCCAAGATCCTCAACATCATATTTCCTTACGGTATCAGGCTTACTTAGGCTCTTGTCATTTGAATCAGGTTCAGGTACAAAGGAGGATCTTTAGACATAGTTCTTTGGATGCAGCTGCTCAGGTATGACTCTTCTTAATCCAGAAATCTGTGAATTAAAAAGGGAAGTTTTCTGCCTTTACATACCCACTATTTAACGATGAGATAATAATAGGAAAACTGAAGCAGACATTCCTGTTAAAAAAGTATAACACATAGTAGTCACTGGTCCATAACAAGTCTAAAATCCAACCAGCTCCATATAGCCAGGTATCCTTTATTGGGAGACAGGACATGGTCCTTGATTATAGGCTAGTTCTTTTCCATAGAGTTGTTGTCTCTGGGTTTTTTCCTTCCATCTGAGTCTATCTTGGCTTTCCATAAGAAATGCCATGTACATGTAAACCTTTGCCTGCTTTCAAGTCCCAAGGCCAACATTGCATTTAGGTTTTTGTTACAGCAGCACTACTCTTCTGGTATCAATCTCTCTCACAGTTATCTATTGGTACATAGCATACCACCCCAAACTTAGCATATTAAAATAAGAAACACTTTATTTTTTCATAATTCTGTGGGTCAGAATTTCAGTCAAGGAAAGCGGAGACAGCTGGTATCAGTTCCATAATGACTGTAGCCTAAAATGTTGTGGCTTGAATGGCTGGAGCTGATTAAAGTACATTGACTGGGACCATATATCTGGGGTCTTGGATCTGGATATCCATTCAATTTCTTGGTTCTTCTGCATTAGCTTTTCCATGTGACTAGCTTGAGTCTTCTCATAGATAGTGGTCTCTGAGGCTCAAGAGGTCATATTTCAAGAGGACAAACCTCTTTGCTAGCACTTATCAAGCCTCTGCTTTCATCACACTTACTAATGTCCCATTGATATGCAAATTACATGGCCAAGCTTCAGCACTGAAGAGGAATACAGGTTTGTAAATAACACTAAGTGTAGTTTATTGGAAAACACCAATGCAACAGTTTGCTTCACCTACATGGGCAACCACTGAAAGCTGCACTGAATTATCTTTTATATATACTTTATATATATATGTATTTATATATATTATATATATATATTTATATACATATATTTGGCTGATCTGGGTCTTAGTTTTGGCGCGCGGGATCTTCAGTTGCAGCACGTGGGATCTAGTTCCCTGAGCAGGGATCAAACCCGGGCCCCCTGCCCTGGGAGCACAGAGTCTTAGCTACTGGACCACCAGGGAAGTCCCTGAATTATCTTGAAGACAGAGAACATGCTCTTAACTCATCTTGTGTACCAAAAATTTAGTTGCTAACTGGACTCAGTGCTCAATTAATATTTATTGAATAAGGTGGATTATAAAATCCTTATTTGTTAGCATTTATGAGATATGAGCTACAAATTCAATCTTGAAATACATTATGTGAAAAAAAAGGGGTTCCCCAGTCAAAGTGTACAGTACTTTGGTTACAGTATTATTCCCCATACTCCATTTCTCTCTTTGTACATACCTTCTGCAGTATAACTCTTACCAAGAGGTGTTTATATCAAAAGGTGGAATCTATTTCTATACCCCTTAAATTTGTGCTGCACCTGTGACTTGCTTCGGCCCATAGAATACAGGGAAAGTGATGTTTGCCATTTTTTTTTTTTTTTTTTTTTTTTGTGGTACGCGGGCCTCTCACTGTTGTGGCCTCTCCCGTTGCGGAGCACAGGCTCTGGACGCGCAGGCTCAGCGGCCATGGCTCACGGGCCCAGCCGCTCCGCGGCATGTGGGATCTCCCCGGACCGGGGCACGAACCCGTGTCCCCTGCATCGGCAGGCGGACTCTCAACCACTGCGCCACCAGGGAGGCCCTGTTTGCCATTTTTAAGTGTAGGTTCAGGAGATCTGTCATGCTTCCATTCTCTCTTTTGTACTCTGCCTCTGCTAGGAGAACAAGCTCAGGCTAGCCTATTGGAGGATGAAAGACCATGTGAAGCAGAGTAAAGTTGCCCCAGCTGAGGACAGTAGACCATCCCTACCTGACCTGCTTGCTGATGAGAGAAGTATGAGAGAGGACAGAGGTCAGTGGAGCCTGGTCCAGGTCAGCAGAGCTGCTCAAAAATTCATAGATTCAAAGCTTTGGGGTGGTTTGTTATACATCAGTAAATAAATGATACAAATATCCAAAGAATTTACAGTACCCATAAACATATTAACTACAAGAAAAGAAACTACAGAACCTAAACAACAATTAAATGTATACAGTTCTGTCTAACCAACTTTCCTCAGATTATTTGGCTACAGAACTTTGTCTCTCCTTGGTTTTTGTTTTAAAATATTAACAGCTACATATCTGCTTTAATAGTCTGTAGAGCACACTTTGGAAACTTCTGTAGAATTCAGAAATAATAGTAACATTGAATGGATAGTTTACCAGGAATACAAAGTAGTGATTTTTTTATTGTTTCAATTTTCTTTGAAATGATTATTTAATTTGACTAATCTTTTGATTCAGGTTTATTATGTATTTTTTCTTAAAGTACTCATTTTTCCCCTTTTCTGTCCTTGCTACAAATGTCCTCAGTTCTCATAGTTTCAATACAAAAAGTTTTAAAAGGGCATTTTATGCCGACATATGTAAGGGTTAATCATTTACGCTGAGTCATGTACATATCTGATAAAAGTGGTCAATGGTAGATGACTTAGGGGTCAATATTAAATTATTTATATAAGTTGTTCTCAAAATGCTATACACACCTGAAGAGATAAGAAACCAGGCAAATGGAATAGAAAATAATACGTTAGATATCAGTTGAGTGTTACAGACAGACTTTAATTTTCCTACCATGCAAAAAAATCTCTGCTCTCTGCTCCTAATATAAAAGCATGTGTGCCTACAGTGAATACAATATTTCCTGAGATGAAATCTTGTCTGATTTTATTATGATTTCTAGGGTAAAAATGTGAATAAAAGTGTTGCTTTTAAATTTAAGGAATGTGAAGATGTTAATATTCAGTTGAATTTTACATGAGAATTTATAAAGTGGGTTTATTCTTTTAGGTTCTCTTTAAAATTTTCATCTCCGCCATCTATTCGGGAAGCTATCAGGCTTTTCATAGATTTGTGATTTAAGATCTCTTGATTTTTTGCAAGCTTGTCTAGTTGCAAAATTTGATTTTGGATCAAAAATCATGTCTAAATTAATTTAACATTATAAAATTAAAATATATGTAAACAAACAGTTATGAAAGAGAATTTAAACCTCTAGTCAGAGGTTTATTACTCTTAGCAGAATAATATTTGATCATAATCATTAACTTCTATTTACTTAACTTTTATTGTGTTAATGCCTATTACTCTTAAGTTGTGCCAGTAAAGCCTGTAATTGTTTTACTGATTAAAGGAAAACATACTAAATTAGAGAACATTTGAGGGATACAGGCAATTCTATATGACATTTAAATCTACATTTAATGATTAGTGAGTTGATAGTCATTTCAACTGAAAAATAGTGATAGATTCCAAATCTAGAAATTTATTCTTTTTTAATAATGATGCAATTTTATTTCAAACACTTCCATAAATAAATAGTTCCTCAATTTTAAGCATGCATAGATGAAGACAACAAATACATGAAAACGTATCACATAATTGCCATTTAATTTTATATCTTATGACCAGCAATTTGCTTGATCCGTAGTAGACTTCTCTATCAATACTAAATAATGAAAGAAGTAAAGAAGGCTTAGAGATTATACCTGATGATATTTATATAAAATAACGCAAGCCATTTTTTACTTAATAAGCATTATACACAAATGTATCATTTTCTATTATAACTTAGCATTCTTAAAGCTCTAACAATCATTAAATCAACTCTGACCTCTTAAATTTAAGCTTTCCTAATTTATTCTTAAATATAATTAGAGATGTGCTCAAGTATTTACATGTAAGAATGTCTACACAGTGTTATTTACAGAAATCAGTAAAATGAAATACAGTAAGTCCCCTACATAGGAATGAGTTCCGTTCCGAGAGTGCATTCGTAAGTCGTTTGTTCATAAGTCCAACAAAATTAGCCTAGGTACCCAACTAACACAGTCAGCTATATAGTATTATACTGTAATAGGTTTATAATACTTTTCACACAAATAATACATAAAAAACAAACACAAACAATAAAGAAAACATTGTTAATCTTACAGTACAGTACCTTGAAAAGCACAGTAGTACAGTACGACAGCTGGCATCCAGGGGCTGGCATGGAGTGAACAGGCAAGAAGAGTTACTGACCGGAGGAGGGAGAGGAGGTGGGGGATGGCAGAGCTGAAGGATGGTCAGCAATAGGAGACAGAGGGCAAGCTGCAATTTCACTCATGCCTGACGTTGATGGCACAGGTTCTGGTTCCTTGCTGGATTCAATTCTATCTACCCTCTTGAAAAAATGATCCGGTGATGTCTGGGTAGTAGCTCTTTTTCTCTAGTCATGGATGACACAATAACACTGGATTGCATTCTGAACGGCTGCTGCAACCTTCGTGTACCTTTCTATGTTTGGGTCCTGTGCCCCAAAAACTAACAGTGTCTCCTCAAATAAAGAAAATCCCCTTTCCCTTTCCTGCGTCATAAATCTCTTCAGTTCTTCAGTTAGTTCTTCCTCTTGTCTTTCTTTGTCCTTTCTCTGGGCCTCCAATTCCTGGCGCTTCTATGCAGTACCAGCTACATCACCACTGCTTTTACTCTTGCTTCTGGACATCCTGGGCTTGAAATAAAGATACTGTACTACTGTACTCTATACAGTACTGTACAGTAAAGTACACAAAAGTACAACCACTTGTAGAGGAAAAACGCACTTGACAACGTACGCCAGATACATGAACTAACTTACGTGATTGGACATGCAAACACACGTTTGCATCTTTGAAAGCTTGCAACTTGAAGGTTCATATTTAGGAGACTTACTGTACTAGGAATCACAGAAGTCAGATTTATTGTGATATATTCAGAAAATGGAATGCTATGTATCCCTAAAACTAAGTTTTCAAATAATATTTAATGGCATGTGGAAAGTCTGCCGGTACACTCTTAAGAGAAGAAAGAAGATAATAAAACAATATACATAGTTTAAGTCTAATTTTTTTAATTGAAATTTAATCACATTCATAGAGTGGATATTAGATATTCAGACCCTGAATGTTTACCAGTGGTTATCCCTGGATGATGCATTACAAGTTCTTTTCAATTTTGTATTTATATGTTCTTTTACTGTACATATTTTCTTCAAAAATATGTAGAGTCATACCAATCACAAAGTTTTTTTTTTTTTTTTTGTGGTACGCAGGCCTCTCACTGCTGTGGCCTCTTGCATTGTGGAGCACAGGCTCCGGACGCGCAGGCCCAGCGGCCATGGCTCACGGGCCCAGCCACTCTGTGGCACGCGGGATCCTCCTGGACCGGGGCACGAACCCATGTCCCCTGCATCGGCAGGCGGACTCTCAACCACTGCGCCACCAGGGAAGCCCCACAAAGTGTTATTTTTAAAGAGGAGTTGGAAATCAAACCCCTATATTAAAATTATGTCAGTGCCTTTCATTAGTAATTGGGCATATTGCGGATAAATTGTATTATTTTTTCTCTAACCACTTGTTAATATTAAACAAATTTTCTATGCAGTAATCTCTTAAAGGAAAAGGCTTGTGTTTGCCAATATATATTCTTCAATTAAAATAGACTATTCTCCCATATTTTAGACCATTATGGCTTAATTAATTTTTTTATTCATTTGTTAATTTAAAGATATATTTTAAGTGCTTACTAGGTGCTTTAGTTCTAGGTGCTGTGGATACGACAGGGTTATAAGCAAAAATCTCTACCTGTCTTTACTGAGCTTACATTCACATGACAGAATAAAAAATACATACTTCTTGACCACCTCTGTGTGGGTTTACCAATTTGGATTCATGAACGGATTAAGCTTTTTCATTTGTGATAAAGTTATTATTATAAATATGTATGATACTACTTCATGGAACACGATAGAGTATATCAAAAGGCTAGGAACGACCACAAATCTAGTGTAGAAGATTACAGTATGTATTTGAACCTAGACTGCCAGTCTTTTTTTTTTTTTTTTTGCCGTATGCGGGCCTCTCACTGTTGTGGCCTCTCCCGTTGCGGAGCTCAGGCTCTGGACGCGCAGGCTCAGCGGCCATGGCTCACGGGCCCAGCTCCTCCGCGGCATGTGGGATCTTCCCGGACCGGGGCACGAACCCACATCCCCTGCTTCGGTAGGCAGATTCCCAACCACTGCACCACCAGGGAAGCCCTAGACTTCCAGTCTTTAAAAGGTGTTTACTATAGTATAAATCCTGGCCTAAATTTGATACCTTTTTTTACTTCAGTTTTTCATCCATAAAATGGAAGCAATAATAGTATTTATCTCATAGGATTGTAGTGAGGATCAAATGAGTCAACACATGTAAAGTGCTTAGAATGGTGACTAGCAGGTGTTAAATAAAAATTAATTGTTGGCTATTATTGTATTCAATTAACTTCTAATTTCTTTCTTAAACACAGAAGTGCTTTTAGTCTGAGCTCTTTTTTCTATATCCATGTCACTGCATTACTGAAAGACCATAATGTTATTTGTTAGGAACATTATAATAGCTCCCTAACAACTGATGTGCAGGTCAAAAACATCTCTTCGTGGTTTACAGAAACAGTCAAATTTTGTTGACTGTAATTAGATATTTATGTTCTATATGAATTACTATAAGTCTGCAAAGTGCTTAAATGATTTGTTAAATATTTCTGACTTCATATGTGTTGAGAAATGGACAATATATGAGACATCATGGGTTAGATGCATGATAAATGAATAGACGTTGTATTGTAAAATTGATTTTGGTGTTGATTCATGTTTTGTTTTCACATTTGTTATACATTTTGTAATATATAAAGTTAATAACCTTGTGATATATATGAATACTTATTGATGAGTCATATTATTAGTGAGTTTAACCCTGTGGCATTAATTGCTACATATACACTAACAACTTTATTTGCAGTCAATATCTCTTTCCTCTCCTAAGAGCCAACATTATTTTTTGTCTAAGCCTCTTCTGGAAATATTGTCAGGTCCATCAGTTACCTCAAAACTAAATACAGTGACTTCCTTTGAATCTATTATATTCTATGTAACAAAATAGCATACAATTCACCTAGTATCACAAGCTAGAAACTTGAAAATCATGCAGACTTGTCCATCCTTGTAAATCTTCTCATGCAGTTGCTTAAATAATAAATGAAAGCCTTATTTCTTTAACCTTCCTCTGGTACCTTGTTTTATCTGCCTTGAGCTCCTCTTCCCTGGACTTTTGTCAGGCTAGGATTGGTTTCTACTTCCAGTTCTACCCTTTTCAAAATTCCTTAATGACTCCCCATTACCTACAAAATTAAATTTAAATTGCTTGGCATAGATTCAGGACCACTTAATTTTAAGGACTGCTTTTCTTATCCTGCTATCTTGACTCTACAAATGTTCTGTTTATACTTCAGGAACACTAAATAGTTTTCACCTCTCAAAGATGCCACACATACCCTGGTCTTTCTATCATTGCTCTTACAGTTCTTCCTGCTAGGGAACTCTTTTTCCTTAGCAAATTACCATTTCTTTATTAAAAGCGAGCTCAGATATTTTCTATTCCACTAAGCTGGCATTGTCGCCAGTGCGCCTTGTCTGTCCCCCCACCCTCAGGATTTATCACTGCATGTTGTAAATGGCAACTCATATAAGTACATTTCCACTCTGGACTTGGGAACGGGGATCGTATGTTTATATCCATGTATCAGCTGAGTGCATATTCCAGCCCCTGACAAAGTTATTCTATTCCACAACTAAACGATTGTCAGCCTTTCTAAAGGAAAGATGTTAAAATCCCTAAATAATGTCTTATATATACTCTGCCAGAACACCAGTAAGATTTACCTTGAGAAGCTCTTTAGGCATTGTTGTTTCTTTCTGGTAAACTGCACACCATTTTCACAACTATTATGAGTATTACAATGGCAGACTGTACAAGAATAATAAAAGGAGAGAGGGCAGACAGCAGAAGCAAGAAGAACTACAGTCCTGCAGCCTGTGGAACAAAAACCACATTCACGGAAAGATACACAAGATGAAAAGACAGAGGGCTATGTACCACATGAAGGAACAATATAAAACCCCAGAAAAACAACTAAATGAAGTGGAGAGGGGAAACCTTCCAGAAAAAGAATTAAGAATAATGATAGTGAAGATGATCCAGGACCGTGGAAAAAGAATGGAGGCAAAGATCGAGAAGATGCAAGAAATGTTTAACAAAGACTTAGAATAATTAAAGAACAAACAAACAGAGATGAACAATACAATAACTGAAATGAAAAATACACTAGAAGGAATCAATAGCAGAATAACTGAGTCAGAAGAACAGATAAGTGACCTGGAAGACAAAGTGGTGGAATTCACTGCCACGGAACAGAATAAAGAAAAAAGAATGAAAAGAAATGAAGACAGCCTAAGAGACATCTGGCACATTAAACGCAAAAACATTTGCATTATAGGGGTCCCAGAAGGAGAAGAGAGAGAGAAAGGACCCGAGAAAATATATGAAGAGATTAGAGTCAAAAACTTCCCACTTGGGTGAGAAAGAAAATAGCCACCCAAGTCTAGGAAGCGCAGTGAGTCCCATACAGGATAAATCCAAGGAGAAACATGCTGAGACACATAGTAATCAAATTGGCAAAAATTAGAGAAAAAGAAAAATTATTGAAAGAAACAAGGGAAAAACGACAAATAACATATAAGGGAACTCCCATAAAGTTAACAGCTGATTTCTCAGCAGAAACTATACAAGCCAGAAGGGAGTGGCATGACATACTTAAAGTGATGGAAGGGAAGAACCTACAACCAAGATTACTCTACCTGGCAAGCATCTCATTCAGATTCGATGGAGAGATCCAAAGGTTTACAGACAAGCAAAAGCTAAGAGAATTCAGCACCACCAAACCAGCTCTACAACAAATCCTAAAGGAATTCTCTAGGCAGGAAACACAAGAGAAGAAAAGGACCTACAAAAAGAAACCCAAAACAATTAAGAAAATGGTAATAGGAACATACATCTCGATAGTTACCTTAAATGTGAATGGAATAAATGCTCCAACCAAAAGACACAGGCTTGCTGAATGGATACAAAAACAAGACCCGTCTATATGCTGTCTACAAGAGATCCACTTCAGACCTAGAGACACATACAGACTGAAAGTGAGGGGATGGAAAAAAGATATTCCATGCAAATGGAAATCAAAAGAAAGCTGGAGCAACAATACTTATGTCAGATAAAATAGACTTTAAAATAAAGACTATTACAAGAGACAAGGAAGGACACTACATAATGATCAAGGGATCAATCCAAGAAGAAGATATAACAATTGTAAATATATATGCACCCAACATGGGAGCACGTCAATACATAAGGCAACTGCTAACAGCTATGAAAGAGGAAATCAGCGGTAACACAATAATAGTGCAGGACTTTAACACCTCACTCACACCAATGGACAGATCATCCAAACAGAAAATTAATAAGGAAACACAAGCTTTAAATGACACAAGAGACCAGATAGAGTTAATTGATATTTATAGGACATTCCATCCAAAAACAGCAGATCACACTTTCTTCTCAAGTGCTCACGGAACATTCTCCAGGATAGATAACATCTTGGGTCACAAATCAAGCCTCAGTAAATTTAAGAAAATTGAAATCATATCAAGCATCTTTTCTGACCACAATGCTATGAGATGAGAAATGAATTACGGGGAAAACAACGTAAAAAACACAAACACATGGAGGCCAAACAATATGTTACTAAATAACCAAGATATCACTGAAGAAATCGAAGAGGAAATCAAAAAATACCTAGAGACAAATGACAATGAAAACACGACGATGCAAAACTTATGGGATGCAGCAAAAGCAGTTCTAAGAGGGAAGTTTATAGCTATACAAGCCTACTTCAAGAAACAAGAAGAACCTCAAATAAACAATCTAACCTTACACCTAAAGGAACTAGAGAAAGAAGAACAAACAAAACCCAGAGTTAGCAGAAGGAAAGAAATCATAAAGATCAGAGCATGAGCCATGGCCACTGGGCCTGCACTTCCAGAGCCTGTGCTCTGCAGCGGGAGAGGCCACAACAGTGGCCCACGTACCGCAAAAAAAAAAAAAAAAAAAAGAAAGAAAGCTGGAGTAGCAATACTCATATCAGATAAAATAGACTTTAAAGTAAAGAATGTTAGAAGAGACAAGGAAGGACACTACATACTGATCAAGGGATCATTCTGAGAAGATATAATAATCATAAATATATATGCATCCAAGATAGGAGTACCTCAATACATAAGGCAACTGTTAACAGCTATAAAAGAGGAAATTGACAGTAACACAATAATAGTGGAGGACTTTAACACCTCACTTACACCAATGTACAGATCATCCAAACAGAATATTAATAAGGAAACACAAACTTTAAATGATACAATAGACCAGATAGGTTTAATTGATATTTATAGGACAATCCATCCAAAAACAGCAGATTACACTTTCTTCTCAAGTGCTCACAGAACATTCTCCAGGATAGATTACATCGTGGGTCACAAATCAAGCCTCAGTAAATTTAAGAAAATTAGAATCAGATCAAGAATCTTTTCTGACCACAATGCTATGAGATTAGAAATCAATTACAGGGAAAAAAACATAAAAAACAAAAACATATGGATGTTAAACAATACATTACTAAATAACTGAGAGATCACTGAAGAAATCAAAGAGGAAATCAGAAAGTACTTAGAGACAAATGACAACAAAAACACGACGATCCAAAACCTATGGGATGCAGCAAAAGCAGTTATAAGAGGGAAGTTTATAGCAATACAAGCGTAGCTCAAGAAACAAGACAAATCTCAAATGAACAATCTAACCTTACACCTAAAATATCTAGAGAAAGAAAAACAAACAAAACCCAAAGTTAGTAGAAGGAAAGAAATCATAAGGATCAGAGCAGAAATAAATGAAATAGAAACAAAGAAAACAATAGCAAAGATCAATAAAACTAAAAGCTGGTTCTCTGAGAAGATAAACAAAATTGATAAACCTTTAGCCAGACTCATCAAGAAAAAGAGGGAGAGGACTCAAATCAATAAACTTACAAATGAAAAAGGAGAAGTTACAACAGACACCGCAGAAATACAAAGCATCCTAAGAGACTACTACAAGCAACTCTATGCCAATAAAATGGACAACCTGGAAGAAATGGACAAATTCTTAGAAAGGTATAACCTTCCAAGACTGAACCAGGAAGAAATAGAAAATATCAACAGACCAATCATAAGTAATGAAATGGAAACTGTGATTAAAAATCTTCCAACAAACAAAAGTCCACAACCAGATGGCTTTACAGGTGAATTCTATCAAACATTCAGAGAAGAGGTAACACCCATCCTTCTTAAACTCTGCCAAAAAATTGCAGAGGAAGGAACACTCCCAAACTCATTCTATGAGGCCACCATCACCCTCATACCAAAACCAGACAAAGATACTACAAAAAAAGAAAATTACAGAACAATATCACTGATCAATATAGAAGCAAAAATCCTCAACAAGATACTAGCAAACAGTATCCAACAACACATTAAAAGGATCATACACCATGATCAAGTGGGATTTATCACAGGGGTGCAAGGACTCTTAAATAAATGCAAATCAATCAATGTGATACACTAAATTAACAAATTGAAGAATAGAAACCATATGATCATCTCAGTAGATGCAGAAAAAGATTTTGGCAAATTTCAGCACCCATTTACGATAAAAACTCTCCAGACAGTGGGCAAAGAGGGAACCTACCTCAACATAATAAAGACCATATACGACAAACCCACAGCAAACATCATTCTCAATGGTGAAAGGCTGAAAACATTTCCTCTAAGATCAGGAACAAGACAAGGATGTCCACTCTCACCACTATTATTCAACATAGTTTTGGAAGTCCTAGCCAGGGCAATCAGAGAAGAAAAAGAAATAAAAGGAATACAAATAGGAAAAGAAGAAGTAAAACTGTCACTGTTTGCAGATTACATGATACTATACATAGAGAATCCTAAAGATGCCACTAGAAAACTACTAGAGCTAATTAATGAATTTGGTAAAGTAGCAGGATACAAAATTAATGCACAGAAATCTCTTGCATTCCTATACACTAATGCTCAAAAATCTCTGAGAGAAATTAAGGAAACACTCCCATTTACCATTACAACAAAAAGAATAAAATACCTAGGAATAAACCTACCTAGGGAGACAAATGACCTGTATGCAGAAAACTATAAGACACTGATGAAAGAAATTAAAGAGGATACCAACAGATGGAGAGATATACCATGTTCTTGGATTGGAAGAATCAATACTGTGATAATGACTATACCACCCAAAGCAAGATACAGATTCAGGGCAATCCCTATCAAATTACCAATGGCATTTTTTACAGAACTGGAACAAAAAATCTTAAAATTTGTATGGTGAAACGAAAGACCCCGAATAGCCAAAGCGGTCTTGAGGGAAAAAAACGGAGCTGGAGGAATCAGACTCCCTTACTTCAGACTATACTACAAAGCTACAGTAATCAAGACAGTATGGTACTGGCACAAAAACAGAAATATAGATCAATGGAACAGGATAGAAAGCCCAGAGACAAACCCACGCACCTATGGTCAACTAATCTATGACCAAGGAGGCAAGGCTATACAATGGAGAAAAGACAGCCTCTTCAATAAGCGGTGCTGGGAAAACCGGACAGCTACATGTAAAAGACTGAAATTAGAACACTCCCAGCACCATACACAAAAATAAACTAAAAATGGATTAGAGACCTAAATGTAAGAATGGAGACTCTAAAACTCTTAGAGGAAAACATAGGAAGAACCCTCTTTGACATAAATCACAGCAAGATCTTTTTTGATCCACCTCCTAGAGTAATGAAGTAAAAACAAAACTAAACAAATGGGACCTAATGAAACTTAAAACCTTTTGCAAAGCAAAGGAAACTACAAACAGGACAAAAAGACAACCCTCAGAATGGGAGAAAATATTTGCAAATGAATCAACGGACAAAGGATTAATTTCCAAAATATATAAACAGCTTATGCAGCTCAATATTAAAAAAAGAAACAACCCAATCCAAAAATGGGCAGAAGACCTAAACAGACATTTCTCCAAAGGAGACATACAGATGGCTGAGAAACACATGAAAAGCTGCTCAACATCACTAATATTAGAGAAATGCAAATGAAAGCTACAATTAGGTATCACCTCACACCAGTTAGAATGGGCATCATCAGAAAATCTATAAACAACAAATGCTGAAGAGGATGTGGAGAAAAGGGAACCCTCTTGCACTGTTGGTGGGAATGTAAATTGATACAGCCACTATGGAGAGCAATATGGAGGTTCCCTAAAAAACTAAAAATAGAATTACCATATGACCCAGCAATCCCACTACTGGGCATATACCCAGAGAAAACCATAATTCAAGAAGACACATGCACCCCAGTGTTCACTGCAGCACTATTTACAATAGCTAGGTCATGGAAGCAACCTGTGTCCATCGATAGATGGATGGATAAAGCAGATGTGGTACATATATACAATGGAATATTACTCAGCAATAAAAAGGAACAAAATTGGGTCACTTGTAGAGACGTGGATGGATCTACAGACTGTCATACAGAGTGAAGTAAGTCAGAAAGAGAAAAACAAATATTGTATATTAATATATATATGTGGAACCTAGAAAAATGGTACAGATGAACTGGTTTGCAGGGCAGAAAGTGAGACACAGATGTAGAGAACACACCAAGGTGGGAAATTGGCGGGGTGGGTGGTGGTGGTGTGATGAATTGGGAGATTGGGATTGACATGTATACACTAATATGTATAAAATGGATAACTAATAAGAACCTGCTGTAAACAAAAATAAATAAAATTCAAAAAAAAAAGGAGGCGTTTATTTATTTATTTAAATAAATTTATTTAGTTATTTATTTTTGGCTGTGTTGGGTCTTCATTGCTACGCTCAGGCTTTCTCTAGCTGTGGTGAAAGGGGGCCACTCTTTGTTGTGGTGCACGTGCTTCTCATTGTGGTGGCTTCTCTTGTTGTGCAGCATGGACTCTAGGCACGTGGGCTCAGTAGTTGTGGCGCTAGGGCTTAGTTGCTCCACAGCATGTGGGATTTTCCCAGACCAGGGCTCGAACCCGTGTCCCCTGCATTGGCAGGTGGATTCTTAACCACTGTGCCATCAGGAAAGTCTGAGACATTTATTTTTACATACACATAAATATATGCATTCACGCTAAAATTTGCATTGCAACTCTTGCATGCAAAAACAAAGTTCTGCAGAAAATAAGTAGATTCAGGATTTTGATGGGCTTAATGTCTTTCGTGGCTCTCTATATGGCTTTCTGATTCTGGTAACACTTTCCAGGGGTAATGCTGAAAGGTTTGCCAGAGCTGACTCCCAGGAATGGTTCCCTTAATTTTGCTGCAAGGGAGCAAGAGTCAGCTTTTAGCAATATAGCTGAGTCAGCTCTAAAGCCCATGAACAACCCAGTTCTCTTGGGAATTGTTGCTTTTCCTGAGATAGAGTTGGTGTACACTCCAGCCAGAACAATTTTGAATTTTGTTCTTTTATCAGGAGGAGATATTGATCGCAAGAAAGGGGGGAAATATTTTGGAAATAAAAATCAATAATTTTGAATTAAAAAAATTATAGATAGTAATATATATAGTTGCAAGATAGACATAAAAATATTATGTTAATGAGTGTAATGAAATGGATGGAGTGATGGATATGAATTTATTGAATGAACAATCACACATTAATCATGAAGTATTATAATTAAACTAAATTGTCAGTAAGCTGTTGTAGTTTTGATGGGTATAGTTAAATTAAGAATTTTCTCCTATGGCAATTATTTATACCTCTACTTTTTCATCTCATGTCAAAATGGCTTTTTACCAGGATATCCTTGTAGTGCAACAGTCATGGTTTTTACTTAAAAAGCAAAACAGCTTTTACTCACATTTTAATAATTATATATATATATACAGTATTATAATTGTTGGAAATTAGACTGACAGCCTCCAGAATCAACAAAGCCATTATAAATTACTTACCCCAAATGTAAGTGTAGAATATCTCATTACTTAGATTTCTTCCTTATAAAGGATTTTATATACTGAAGTATTTCAAGAATTGCTGGGAAATAAATTGGTTAATTTTCAAGCATTATTCACAAATGGTTTATTGATTAAATGGATTCTTTGTTAAATGAATAAATATGACTCATTGACAATTTCCATCTTTGAATAGGATCCTGAATTACCCATTCTATCTTGAAAGGTTAGGTATTCAAAAGTTCTCATTCGGCAAATTAAAAATAATAGAATTAGGGTATCATTTTTGTACTCCATTTGCTTGCAAAAACCTTATCTGAGTATGGCTAATAAATACATTGTCTTTTTCAGTTTGTGAAAGATCATCATCATTATCATGAGCAATAACATCTAAAATCAAGTCCTATGGTGAATATCAGGCATGAGATAAGATATATAGTTCATCATTTATTCAGTTTACATTTCTCTTTATATTTAGTATGATTATGGTATTCATTGTGCATAAACTCAAGTATTTGGTAATCGTTCAATAAGCATACGGTGCAACTTATTCCAACTCTAATTTCATAAGTGTCTCTGACAAGGATGATAAAATAATATTCATTTTACTACTAAAATGCTGAGAAGAACTAACCCATTCATCATATTGCAATTTACAATATTATTAGAATTAAGTGGATTAGTAATAATTAGTAATAAGTAAAATATAACTGCAGTACATTCTTTTAACATGAAATTATTTCTCTTTGTGTGATCTGTCAATTCACCTGTTTCATTTTATTAAATCTTCATTCACTTTGCATCATAATTTGATTACTTTTATAGAAATTGATCCATGAATTGTTACATAAGTAATACCTTACCCACTATCCATTTAGCTTTTACTTTAACTTTTAAAAATTATAAACATTTAAGGCAACAACCAGGCATTTCCCACCCTGAGCAACCAAATAAAAAGAAATAGCCATTTAGGATGTACATATATCTGATGTCTATCCATAATAATACCCCGAGGGTTTCCTTGCCTCAGTGTTCTATAAAGATTATACATAAATATTTGAGGAAGCCATATTATGGACTGATTTATTCAGTTAATTATTCAGTTAATAAGCATATATACAGGATTTAACAACTGACATATTATAAGGTTTTGATATTAATTTTTAATTTCTGGCTTAACAATCCACTGGAGTGGAGAAAACAACTTTCCTATTCTAGTTTCCTCCTTTAGGGGTTTAACTTTCACCAGTGCTTCTGTAATGGCCAGGAATAGCACTTTTAGTCGACTTTCCCTCTGCTTGGTCCTTTCTGTCCATCCTCTTATCCAATTCCCTTAAGCTGAAGTGTATTCCTTTTGTATTTCATTAGTAAGGTTGTCTGCTGTAATTTACCTCAAGGCTATCATCTCTTCATACAAAGGATATGTAGAGACATTCCATTATCAAATTTTTATTAAGATTTTCTTCCGCCTTCTTTTTTCATACCCAAAAATGCTTTGGCCATTATAATTTGTGGGCTGATGACAATCTCACTTCTGCCACTAATTTGCACGATGCAGAATGGCGAATTGTTAAAGCAGCCTCATAATAGATCTCATACCAAAATTTGCTATTACTTACATTGTGTTTGTTTCCTAGGGCTATCTTAACAAAGTATCACAAACTGGATTGCTTAAACAACAGAAATTTATTCTCTCACAGTTCTCTGAATTTAGCCTGATTCGTTTTCTGTTTTATATGTAATAATGTGATGATGAAATCAAGTTTTTTTGGGGGGGAGTGGGGAAATATAGAAGAAATTCCTAATTGGGGCTGGATACAAGGGTGATTTCCTTCATTTGGAAGAAATAAGAATATCATGCCACTTCTTGTATTTATGTTATTAAACATGTCCTAGTTTACAGGTGTTCTGAGATAGTGTTCTTTAACAAGTTTATAGTCAATATTCTTGTCATTTCCATGTATATATAGTCTAACTAAAACTCTGACAAATATACTTGCTCCTTTCTCAGCTCCCTTCAGGGATTTGCTCATGCAAAAAATAATACCTAAATGATACTTCCTCAGGGGTGCACTTTCCAGGATGGCTTGCCTGTTCAACATACCAGGCCCTTTTAATTTCTGTGTCCTACCTCTAGATTCATTAGGGATGTTAACTCCACTAAACATTAAAATATCTTCCTTGGTGAAACGTCTATTTAGGTCTTCTGACCATTTTTAAATTGGATGTTTTGTTTTTTTTTTTGATATTGAGCTCCATGAGCTGTTTGTATACTTTGGAGATTAATACTTTGTCTGTTGTTTCATTTGCAAATATCTTCTCCCATTCTGAGTGTTGTCTTTTTGTCTTGTTTATGGTTTCTTTTGCTGCGCAAAATATGGTCAAGAGGTACATGAAAAGATGCTCAACATCACTAATTATTAGAGAAATGCAAATCAAAACTACAATGAGGTATCACCTCCCACCAGTCAGAGTGGCCATTATCAAAAAATCTAGAAAGAATAAATTCTGGAAAGGGTGTGGTG
>RJWK010016806.1:23140-35055 GCA_004363435.1 Platanista minor
TGTTAAAAAAAAAAAAAAAAGAGTCATGTACCACAATGTTCACTGCAGCACTATTTACAACAGCCAGGACATGGAACCAACCTAAATGTCCATTGAGAGATGAATGGATAAAGAAGATGTGGCACACATATGCAATAGAATATTACTCAGCCATAAAAGGAAATGAAATTGAGTTATTTGTAGTGAGGTGGATGGACCTAGAGTCTGTCATACAGAGTGAAGTAAGTCAGAAAGAGAAAAACAAATACCATATGCTAATGCATATGTACAGAATCAAAAAAAAAGAAAAGGTACGGATGAACCTAGTTGCAGGGCAGGAATAAAGGTGTAGACATAGAGAATGGACTTGAGGACAGGAGTGGGAGGGGGAAGCTGGGGCGAAGTGAGAGTAGCATCGACATATATACATTACCGAATGTAAAATAGCTAGTGGGAAGCAGCCGCACAGCACAGGGAGATCAGCTCGGTGCTTTGTGATGACTTAGAGGGGTGGGATAGGGAGGATGGGAGGGAGGCTCAAGAGGGAGGAGATAGGGCTTCCCTGGTGGCGCAGTGGTTCAGAGTCCGCCTGACGATGCAGAGGACGTGGGTTCGTGCCCCGGTCCGGGAAGATCCCACATGCTGCGGAGCGGCTAGGCCCGTGAGCCATGGCCGCTGAGCCTGCGCGTCCGGAGCCTGTGCTCCGCAACGGAAGAGGCCAAAACAGTGAGAGGCCCGCGCACCGCAAAAAAAAAAAAAAAAAAAAAAAGAGGGAGGGGATATGGGGACATATGTATGTCAACGGCTGATTCACTTTTGTGGACAACAGAAACTAACTCAGTATTGTGAAGCAGTTATACTTCAATAAAGATCTATTTAAAAAGAGATGAAAATAAATCTTTTGATATAGAGAAAGAAGATTCTAATCTCAGAAAGAGTTTTTAAACATCGTTTTTAATCCGGTCATGTTCCATATGAAGAAACTATTATTTTCAAAGATGACAACTTATTACTTATTCCATAGCTCACATTTCAAGTTTAAAATTCTGCACCAGTTTAACCTGCTCTCATTGGGATTGTTCTTTTCATTATGCAGTTTTCATTATATTTTCCACTAGTGAAGAAAAGCAATGACCCAAGCAATCCACGTGTCTAAGACATAATTTCAGAAAGCAGCTACTACATAATTGATTTTTCCCTCCCAAATGATGTTCTATAAAAGAGAGAAGAGAATATGGAGATTCAGTATAAAATAAGAACATGTTTCAGCAGTATGGAACAATCTGATCTCAGATTCCTACTGAACATAGTTTATTCATTTTAAAACAAAAAGATGCATGGCATAAGACTAGGGATATTCCACATGGGGACTTGGCATCTACGTCTAATATTTCCAGTAACGCTTTGGAACAGACCTGCTTTCCAGGTCATCACTAAATGTGAGAGAGCTGATGTAACCGTGGGATAGAGCTTTGGGGTGACTGAAAGCAAAAACTTACATTTTAGCGCAACTAACTACATTGGAGTATGACAACATTATGTGGTTTTCTTGAAGATAGTCCTATACATGAAATTGTCTTAATTTTATTTATTTATTTATTCATTTGTTTGTTTATACTGAAGTACAGTTGATGTACAATGTTGATTTTATTTTAAGAAAAACGTAATCAAAGAAACTCATTAGTCCATTGAAATTCACTAACCTACACTTTCTTTCCTGAATTCTAAGCACATAAAATTTGAATGATCTGTCATGGAATGAAAAGATTGGAGAATGATGTTCTATCAAAGCTGTGTAAGTGGATGATATATGAACGTTAGTCAGGAGTGGAGTTAAAATATACAATTCTAATATAGAGAAAATTTTCATTAATGACTTAAAGTGACATTTTTTATGGATGATACACCTACTTCTTCCTCCAAATTAAGATAAAAATATGTAATTAAAATGCAAAATTGCCTCACTAGAAAAGTTGCTGAAATATTCAAAGCATTCACTTTACATATTGTAGTAATTGATTTCAATCTAAATTCTGAGAGAATTTTCTTGTCTCCAATTTTATTCCAAAATGTTAATTCTTTCAAGCAATGCACATATCTTTATAAAAAGTAAAAGTCAGTCATGGAGAGGGATATAAAAAAAGTAATTTAAAACTGAACTTCATCTTAGTCATTTCTGCCTTTTAAAGAGATGAAAGAGGTAGTGGTTGCATAATTCAGGTCAGTGGAGGAAACAAAAATACTTTTACTGCTCTATTCTTCTCATAGAACCTGTTTGTCTGAAGGGATTATAGTTCTGACATTTTAATGTCTTTGCCAGTGTGGGATGCTAACTCTTAACTCTTGATATGAACTTTTATATTTTTAGACTTTTGTATTTACAGTTAAAATCCTTAAGGCACATACTAAAGAAATATGAAGCTATATCAATTACGTAATTAATTCATGCAACAAATATGCTAAGTACTTAACATAAAAACCAGGTATAGCTTTATCTCTACTACGTTTTAAAATGTATCAACTTTAAAATTTTTACAAGTGCTTATTTTTAAAAGCTATTTTTTGTCTTTTGAGAAATTCAATCCTACCTTGACCATTGATATTTTCAGCTACGATACCAAAGCAGAAAATGAAGACAGAATAAGATTTTTTCCTCAATTTAGTGGTTCAATTGAAAGGTCATACTAAAAGATTCTGAGAAGTGGGATTTTATTTGAGTACATTTATTTTAATCTTATTTTTTATGATTTCCTTTTAGAAGAGACTGTTTCATATATATATATATATATATATATATATATATATACACACACACACACACACACACACACACACATATCTGTTTTCATGTAAGTAGTGAATTTCTTATCCCAAATTCTGTCACTAGATATTATTTTCCATACCACGCTATCATTAGTTCAATCCCTTCTCCCCACCTTTGATCACATTATACCTTGCAATGTGTCTGCCAAATAGTAAAGTAAAATCAATTTTTAAATCATCAATTTATCAATTTATTCACTCTGTCAAATATTTGAGTACCTACTATGTGACAAGTCCATACTAAGATTGATTCTTTCCTCAAGGAGTTTACATGAGTGCAATCCACTGTGCTAAATATCAGGAAAGTTATGTGTACAGATGTAAAAAAAAAAAATAAATAAATATATAAGAAAAGCAGTTATCCATGGTGAAGAGGCAACCAGATGAAGAAAGGGGCAGGAAGTGGGAAGCCATTCTAGGAAAAGAGAGTAGCATGTACAGAGTCACAAAGGCATGAGTAGGAGGACCCCAGACATTCTCACTTGGGTACCCAAGACCTTGGGTCATTTGTAATGTGACAGTGCTTCCTCCTTGCAGGAATACATGGACTTAACAAACTGCAACCAGAGAGGATGGGACCACATGGATTGGGCTATTCCATTCCCAATGGACAACACATAGAATTTCCAAGTGGAAAAATTGTAAAGCATGGTATGTGATACAATACATACATCTTGTGCTATATCATGAAAACACTACATGCTGATTAATTTTCATATCCCGATGAAAGAAACTAGTATAACTGAATATTTTTATATTGTCAATCATCTTGGTATAAAAGAGGGAGGGAAGTTACTTTGTCAAGGAGAAATACAATGACAAGTAATGAGTATGTGATTTGTCTGGATGTCTTCTCCTGCCTACCCTCGTAAAATAGCGTGACCTCATTTCTCAGAAATATGAAAGCTCTATCATCACTTGAGAAAACAATGTCCATAGTAATAGCTGATAATCTGATATTCCATATCTTGAGTATAGAATAAAGGCACATTAAGAAAAAAACAGGGGCTTCCCTGGTGGTGCAGTGGTTAAGAATCTGCCTGCCAATGCAGGGGGCACGCGTTCGAGCCCTGATCTGGGAAGATCCCACATGCCGCAGGGCAATTAAGCCCGTGCGCCACAACTACTGAGCCCACATGCCACAACTACTGAAGCCTGTGCACCTGGAGCCCGTGTTCCGTGACAAGAGAAGCCACCGCAATGAGAAGCCCCTTATCGCCGCGACTGGAGAAAGCCATGTACAGCAACGAAGACCCCATGCAGCCAAAAATAAATAAATAAATAAATAAAATAAATTTAAAAACAAAAACAAAAACAACCCCACAGCAACAACAAAAGATTTCTGAATGATGCCTGTCTCATGCTGTTCTGAACTTTGACTCACTGCCTTAAAACAAAAAAGGAAACAAATGACAACCTTTTAGTTAAGCAGTGGCCTGGAAAGTTAAGGGTGTGTGCCTGACCTTTGGTCAGAAATTCCCCTAAACTACTGTCATGGAATTGCATTTGTTCAGTATTGTTGAAGATGTCGGGTGTTTAGAGGAAGAAAATGACGAATACCTAGGGGACACCCAAAGAGAGAGTTCTGGGGAGCAGTTTTAACTTTATGAAAGAGGGAAGTCAAGTTTAGGGATCAGGAAGACTAATCACACAGCTTGTAAGAGTTGGATATGGGCCTCCAATAAACTCCTTCTGCCTCCAGAATCTACCCTCTTAGTCATTTTGCTGTACTCTCTCTCACCATATAGAAGGTAGTCAGATGGAAAGGTTTGCTGCTGCAGTTAAGAAAAAACATGTATGGATGGTTTTAGGCTATGAAAGATTTCAAAATGTAGAATATTGTATCACTGAGTGACAGCCTTTTATGCACAATAGTTGAAGTTTTCTCCTATTTTTTCCTTTCTGAAATATATTTCAGTTCCCTGTTTTAAGTTTTGTTTTGTTTTGCATTAGAGGTGTTGGGAGATATACTCCTGAGTATTTTTGTTTTTGTTGTACCATAAGACTCTATTTCTGATATAGTTAGGGTCAACTATATTTGTTGTTGTTGCTTTTTGTTTGTTTTGTTTTTTGTTTGTCAAGTAAGACAAAAGACTGGCACCTCTCTGGAATCAGGAAAAGACAGCCTACGGACATCATGGAAGAAATAGCAACAAGTATTGCATGGCTGCAGGAGACTGGAGTATAGTTCAGGAAATAGAAGGTCACTCAGGGCTGACATGGTTCTGAGGACTGGGTTTTATCTTTGGCCTTTAGCAGCCACTATTCATCTGTGTATGAGTAATCTCGCTGCAGTGTTGACTCAGATTCAACCAATTCTGATCTCTATTTCCCCTGTTGCTGCAAGTCAACCATCTCCTCTCTACTGTAATAGTCTTTCAAAAAGACACTCATTCACAGTTTCTGCCTACTCTTAGTTCTTTTTGCCTCTTGGCATCTGCAGATTGACATTGCTCTTTATGCTTCTGCCCCAATTATTGAGTCTCTTTGCACTCAGATTTAAATTACTGAATTGGATCCATTATTCCCAATCATTCCTATATTTAAATTTATTTAAGTTGAGGGGACATGAATGTATCTCTGTTCCTTGCAATTAAAACTACTGAAAAAGAAGTCAATATTCTAGCTCAGTCTAGAAATGGACAAAAATAGGATGAAGCACAGAAAGGAATCTGTAGAAATTGAGTGACAAGAGGGAAAGAGGGACCCAGACAGGCTCACAATAAAAAGAATCACTTTTATTAGTGGCCAAGTATGTGACAGGCTCTCTGCAAAGCCTTTTACATGTTACCTCATTGAGGTTTTACAGCAGACTTTCAGTAATTTAAAAAAAAGCATATTTTTTTTAGTGATAAGAAAATTAAGACAGAATCGTTAAACAGCTACTTCAATATTAAACAACTTATATTTAGAAGGTCCATTTGACTCACAGGTCCTGCTTTTTCTACTGTAAAAATTTCTGAAAGAGGAGACTTCTTTCTCTCTAGCCTGAATTTCACTGTCAGCACAAGAAAAGGGATATATTTAATTTTGGCTGGGTGGAAAAGCCAGGAGAAAATTGTGAATGAAAATTGTTTATTCTAGGCAAAGAAACTTGTGAAAAAGCCCATGAGAAAGACTGTGCCTGGGGATGTTTTAAAGAATAAATAGATCTATTATTTGCCATGAAACAAAGCAAAACAAAGGAAAATTCCTCTTCCTTGACTCAGCTTCATTCTCCTCCTCTTTTGCATCTTTTTACTGCTCTCTGTTAGGGTAAAACAAACAAACAAAAACAAAACAAACTCAAAAACTCAGATGTGTGGCTGATGGTCTTCATTGTCTTTATGTTTCTCCCTCTTGTTCTCTCTTCAGCCCACTAAATTTGGGCTTCCGCCCACGCAACACAATTGAAATTGTTCCTGTCAAGGTCACCAACCATGCTGCTGCAAATTCCCTGGTTTTTCCTATGTCCTCATTGATTGACCTATTATTTAACCACTCCTGCCTTCTTTGAAGTCTTGCCCTCTGGGTTTCTAAGATAGCACAGTCTCACTGGTTGCTCCTTTTTATCCTATTTTAATGAAGCGGCCTCCTCTTCCTAACTCTAGTGCCCCAGGGCTCAGTTTGTGGACTTCTCTGGCTAAATTCTCTTCCTCAGTGATTCTAGTCAGTTTTAAGCTTTAGATAGCATCTTTAAGCAAATGATTTCTAAATTCATGTATCTTTCCCTGACAACTTCTCTAAGTTCCAGACTTGTATATCTAACTATATACCAGTGGTTTAAAAAAGATAAAGATTAATTTTTCTCTCATCCATGTTGAAGATTAATTCTCAGTAACCCATGATCCTCGGTACCATGTGCTCCACCATGCTCGGTAAATAGGCTAAGATGGTCACTCTGGTCTACTTTCTACCAGAAGGAACAAGAACTGTGAAAGAGAAATTTGCCTTTAAACATGCTTTGTGATGTTAACACACCCCTTCTATGTTCCACTGTTCAGAACTTAGTCTGTGTTCCTTTCAGTAAGGAAATGCAGTCTTTATTCTAGGCAGACACATGTCCAGCTAAAAATCAACTAGCTCTGCAAGTAAGGAGGAAGGAAAGAACAGATATGAGAGAATAACAGTATCTGCCATAATATGTGATATAGGTCTCAGTGTTACCCTCTAAAACTTTCTCATCCAGCCTTCTGCATCATCTGCCTAGTTGCTCAAAGCCAAGAACCATCACTCCTCACCTGGACTATCATTATTGCCCTCTAATTGGTCTCCATGACTGTATTTTCCCAATCAGTTCTAAATAAGGAAGTTGAAGTTGTCTTATGAAAATGGAAATCAGATGTTTTATTAAGCCCAAGTTCTTCTAATGGCTTTCACTGCCCTTATAATAAAAGCCAATCTCCTTAGTTGTGCCACTCAAACTCTTAGTTGCAGCATGTGGGATCTAGTTCCCTGATGAGGGATCGAACCCTGGGCCCCCTGCATTGGGAGCACAGAGTCTTAGCCACTGGGCCACCTAAAGACACCGCATGCTGCACCTAAAGATCCTGCACACGACAATGAAGATCCTGCATGTGGCAACTAAGACCCGGCACAGTTAAATAAATAAATACATATTTTAAAAAAAAGAAAAGAAAAGAAAAGAAAAAGAAAGAAAGAAAAACAAAGCCGATCTCCTCACACAGGTTAGCTCCTGAAGGATCTGGCTGCTCCCAGCCTCTAGATCTCATCTTTTGATTCTCTCAACTGTGCACAGTGGGCCTTAGTCACGCCATGTTTTTGTCAGTTTCATGAATTCACAAAGTGCATTCCCACCTTACAGCTTTTACATGTGGTCCTCCCTCCGCCTGGAATGTTCACCTTACTTCTTTTTCTCATTCATATCTCACCTTAAATATTTCCTCAGCGAAATCTTTCCTATGCAATCCATCCCAAGCTGTCCACCATTCAGTCTCTCTCTTGTATTTGTATTTGACTTTCTTCAAAGCGTGTTTCACTGGCTAATATGTTTACTTGCTTATTATTTGACTCCACAATCCCCTCCTGCCTGAATACATGCTTCCTGAGTACAGGGATCTTGTTTTCCCCACAGCTATAGTCCCCGTGCTTCTATCACAGTAGGCAGGCCCATGGTAAGTGCTTTTGTTGCTGTGGAAGGAACTGAAATATTATTTGTGTGGCTACATTGTGGCAGGTGGGAAGTGGCTAGGGATGAGGCTTAGAGGGGTTAGAGTCTTCAGAAAATGATGAGCCATATGAGACTCTGTGCTTTGTCCTGAAAACAACTGGCAGTCACTAAAATGTTTAAATCAGGGGAGTAACATTTTTCCAACTTGAATTTTAGAATTTTAGAAAGATCAGTCATTTCAGTAAAAATATTAACAGCAGTGGATGATAATAGTAATAGCAGTAATTAAATAATAATAATGACTATAATAGTAGCAGTAGTTATAAACAGACACTTGTAGTAAACACTAGTAATAATACAAGTAACTATTTTGTAATGTAACCTTACTGTGCACCAAGCTCTGGCACATGTACTTTGTATATATTATCTCTGGTATTTAAAAGCCATAATAGTAATTCCTATCTTTTATATGTAGTGCTTTCTCTTGGCTAGGCAATTTTTTTTTTTTTTTCTGGTACGCGGGCCTCTCACTGTTGTGGCCTCTCCCGTTGTGGAGCACAGGCTCCAGATGCGCAGGCTCAGCGGCCATGGCTCATGGGCCCAGCCGCTCCGCGGCATATGGGATCTTCCCGGACCGGGGCACGAACCCGTGTCCCCTGCATCGGCAGGCAGACTCCCAACCACTGCGCCACCAGGGAAGCCCCGGCTAGGCATTTCTGTATGAAGTTTTCTTGTATTCAACTGTTTAATCTTCACAACCTCTGAAGTAAGTACTCTATAGTTCCCATTTTACAGACAAGAAATCCAGAAATTGGTCTCACAAAGACAGACTCACCTGGGGCAAGAGGAGTTTGTAAGTGTGTCACAGTGAGACGAGAGTTGAAATCCAAGTACAGGATTCTACTGTGGGGCTGGCAGAAGTCAGGGAGAACATCCACATTAATACTTTTATCCAGTCACATATGCTTAAGAACCCAAGCCTCAGTGGATTTAAATAGGTGGCTTCAAATCATGAAGCAAGAGTAGAACTGGAATTTTGACTCAGTTCTCTTTATCTCAAAGGTTTATGCTTTTTTGGGGGCCTATATGTATATATTATGAATGGAATTGTGTTCTGCAAAAAAATTTATTTATTAAAGCCCTAACCCCCAGTACCTCAGAATGTGACTGTATTTAGAGATAGGACTTTAAAAAGGTAATTATTTTAAAATGAGGCTGTTAGGCTGGGTCTTAAACCAACCTAACTGGTATCCTTCTAAGAAGGGGAGATTAGGATTTACAGAGAGGCACCAGGGGCCTGTGTGTACAGCGAGAAGTCCCTGAGGACCCAGCAAGACAATGGAGATCTGTAAGCCAAGGAGACAGGTTTCAGGAGAAATCAAACCTGCTGACACTCTGATCTTGGACTTCCAGCCTCCAGACCCATGAGAAAATACATTTTTCTTGTTTAAACCAACCAGTCAGTCTATGGTTTAAATAGATTTAAATAGTGCTGCATTTTGTAATGGCTACCCTAGCAAATCCATGCTATCCTCCTTACTCCTAAAGTTACAATATTAGTTAAAATGTTTTCAAGTTTATTTACTGTATATTTTATGTAGGGCAAAAATTAATGCTTTTTTATTTTAATAAAAACTTTCTTTTAGAATTTATGTATTTTTTAAGGTATGTATAAAGGATCCTACTAATCATGCTTCCCCAAGCCTGTATTTCTATAGATTTATTGTCAAATTACATTTCTATAACATGTAGAATGTTCAAAGGTGCACTCTTGGCATCTACGGTATTATGCCTATAGCAACTGCAGAAAAACAAAAATCACCAAAATAAGAGAAAATTCAGAGTACTTTTCTAAATAAAAGAAAATAAAATTTTATCTCAAGTACAACTTAAATTTCTCCAAAACGATACAGATTAATACAGAAACAATGCAAAGATTAATGTACTTTGCAAAAGAAAAGTACTCACAGGTGTCACTTATTTTGCTCTCCTGCCTTTTCCATTTCTGCTTTGGCTTGAAGTTTTGCTTTGACTGTGAGCCTAAAAATCCTCACCTTACTACGTGAGGCTTAATTACCACTTGCAGTTAAGATTAATTACCTATTTAATATCTAAGAAGATTAATCCCTGATGCTAAGTTTTATGATTTCTTCCTCCACCATAACATCATACCCTCCTCTGGGGGTGCAGATAATTAAGCCCTTAATAAACTGCCTTATTATAACCTATTTCAACTAATGCCTTATTTTTCCCTCCTTTTACATCAAACTTTATTCTCAGTGGGATTTTCTTTCTAGGTGTGTGTGTATTGGCACAGGAATGGTCATTATCTTTCCCTTTTGGGTGAAACAGCTCTAGTTTGCTATGGTCTAAGCGAGCTGCCTTTTATTCTGTATTGATGCTAACCAGCTAAAATGCAATTTCCTCTGAGTATAAAGGTATGTGGTCCACCCTAGGTCTGTGATCAAATTTCAAATACCACCCACCTAACATGCATCTCTCTGTGTCTTCCCATTTTGGCATCTCATAAATTTATTCAGCCACCAACAAAGAGCCAACATACACTGAGGTCTTCTAATATATCAGGCAACATGCTAAGGCTTAAGTATCCAAAGGTGTTTGAGATGGCTTCTGACCTTAAGCAGTTTATAATAGCTAAAAAAACAGATTAACAAATGATGACTGTGTACACAATCCTTAAATAACTTTGATGGAATATAACTTTTCAATTACAAATGTACATAACCCACACTGCTCTGTCTCCTGTGACCCCCAAATCAGGAAACAACTAGGCATTTGGTATCCATTTTCTGAGATGAAGGTCATTATTGCAGAAAAGTAGGAACAGGTAATTAAATTGTAAAAGTCTGGACTTCAGGAGAGGAAGGCAAGAACTCAGGGCAGAAGACAGAAATTTGGAAGAACGCATGATGAAGAAAGACCATTTCTCAGCTAGGACAGGGGGAAGGTAGGTGAAAATGGATGGCTCTGACACTGAGGAGAGCTGGATTAAGATTTGGATGCAAATACAAGAACTGCAAAGACTGTAGCAGAAAAAGTCAGCTTCCAGAGGTTACTCAGCCTCCACAGGAGCATCTGCAGGAGACAGCACCAGTTGGACAGGGGATAGGGACCTATCACTTAGCCTCAATTTTAGTTAATATAACTTGTCATTACTGACATTGGATGCTTTCTCAAGTTCAAATGAGAAGAACATTTAATTTAGGGTAAAATAATTTGGTTAGAAACTTACTTAATGACTATGAAGATATACACTTAGGTCTTCAATATGTGGAATTTGTGTTCATAGTTTTATACATAGAATTTATGATGGGCACCAATTTGGAAATTTTTTTCAAGCCCAATTTTTAAAAATTGAAGTATAGTTGACTTATAGTATTAAATTAGTTTCAGGTGTACAACAATTTGATATTTTATAGATTATGTTGCATATAAAGTAATTATGAAACACTGGCTATATTTCCTGTGCTGAACATTATATCTTTGTATCTTTGTTGTTTTATACCTAGTAGTTTAGGTCTTAGCAATATTTTTTTGGATCTGTCTCCTCAGGCAAAGGAAACAAGGGCAAAAATAAACAAAAGGGACCTATTCAAACTGAAGAATAGTTGATTTCCAATATTGTATTGGTTTCAGGTGTACTGCATAGTGATTCAGTATTTTTTGCACATTCTACTCCATTATATGTTATTACAAGGTATTGGGTATAATTCCCTGTGCTATACAGTAAATCCTTGTTGTTTATCTATAGTAGTTTATATCTGCTAATCCCATACCCACAATTTGTCCCTCCCCACACCCTCTCCCCTTTGGCAGCCACAGGTTTGTTTCCTATGTCTGTGAGTCTGTTTCTGTTTTGTATATGCATTCCTTTATATTATTTTTTAAATTCCACATATAAGTGATAACATATAGTATCTGTCTTTCTCTGTCTGACTTATTTCACTAAGCATAATATTCTCTAGGTCCATCCATGTTGCTG
>RJWK010016807.1:0-34954 GCA_004363435.1 Platanista minor
TTTTTTTTTTTTTTTTTTTTTTTTTTTGCGGTACGCGGGCCTCTCACTGTTGTGGCCTCTCCCGTTGCGGAGCACAGGCTCCGGACGCTCAGGCCCAGCGGCCGTGGCTCACGGGCCCAGCCGCTCAGCGGCATGTGGGATCTTCCCGGACTGGGGCACGAACCCATGTCCCCTGCATCGGCAGGCGGACTCTCAACCACTGTGCCACCAGGGAAGCCCGAGACTCTGTACTCTTAAAGGCTGGGTGGGCAGCCAGAATACAGGCATAGAAAAACTAGCAGAGATGTTGACTACGAAAACCAAAGGAGTTTCAGGAGGGGGATAGTTAACAGTCAGTGCTGGGAAGAAGTAAGTGCACAAAACATGTTCCTGGACCTGAGAACCAGAACATTGCTCCTAACTTCAATAAACTGTAGTTTCAGTTGTGCGATGTGGAAGACGCCAAATTGCAATGAATTAAATAGGAATCTGGGAAACGGAGTAATTTAGTACGGGGACTGATTCAGTGGTTCCCAAATCTGGCCACTCCTCAGAATTATCCAGGTAATTTGTTTAAAAGTCTCATTCCTGCCAAAGATTTAGTGAGGAAGACATGAGACTTATGAAAGTTCTTTTCCATAAATTTTGTTCAAAAGATCTCTTTTGCTGTCTTCCATTTGGACCAGGCCTATCAAGGGCTGACTGACTGGAACCCTAGAATTTTGCATGGATGTTGTTACGTATTTAAAGAAATATTTGTTTTGTTGCACTCCAGATGTAACTTTAGATCCTACCAATTTTTTCTTTAAATCTTATTTTTAGTAGTTCAATTATTGTGATTACAGTAGGGAGAAAAATCAGTTGGAGATGTGTAACTTTTTTTTTATAATGGCTTTATTGAAATATCATTCACATATCATAAGTTTACCCCTTTAAAATGGGGTTTTTAGTTTTGTGCATATACACATACATCATGCAATATGTAGCCTTTTGTGTATGGCTTCACTCGGTATGTTTTCAAGATTCATCCATGTTGAAGCATGTATTATAACTTCATTTCTTTTTATTGCCAAATAATATTCCATTGTATAGATATAACACATCTGGTTTATCCATTCGTCAGTTGATGGACATTTGAGTTTCCAGTTTTGGGCTATTAACAATAATGCTATGAATATTCATGTACAAGTTTGTGTGTACATGTTTTCATTTGTCTTGGATATATACCTGGGTGTATTGCTGGGTCATATGGTAACTCGATGTTTAACTTTTTGAGGAACTACCAAAAGGTTTTTCAAAGTGGCTGCACCATTTTATCAATACATTCCCACCAGCAATGCACCCTCTAGCCATCACAGTGGGTGTGAAGTGATATCGCACTGTAGTTGAATGTGCATTTCCCTAATGACTAATGATTCATGTTATTTCTTTGTACAAATGTCTATTCAAATCCTTTGCCCCTTCTTAACCAGGTCATTTATCTTTTTTATTATTGAGTTTTGAGTTCCTTAGTCTCGATACAAGTCTCTTATCAGATATATGATCTGCAAATATTTTCTCCCATTCTGTGTTTTCACTTTATTAATGATGTTCCTTGAAACACAAAAGGTTTTTCATTTTGATGAAATATAATTTATCTACTTTTTCTTTGGTTGCTTGTGCTTTTGATCTCGTATCTAAGAAACCACTGCTGAACCCATGGTCACAAAAATTGACAATGTTTTCTTCTAAGAGTTTTTGCCCTTACATTAAGGTTTCAGATCCATTTTGGGTTAATTTTGCATGTGGTATGAGGCAGTGGGTGTATAACTTTAACATTTATTTCTCAGGACAGAGGATCGGCCCCATTGGCTCAAGTTAAGAGCTGTGGAAAGGCCCCAGTAAGCATCTGCAGCCAGATTAGGCCAGAGCTAGGTGGGACTCTTGTCACACACAGCCTTGTGTCCTACATCAAGGGTTCAGGACTATTTTAAGAGCAATGGGAGAGATGGGATCAGATCTGTACCATGCACTGGAGAGGACTCCAGCTGCAGTGTGCAGAGTGAGGCAGGAATAGAGACTTGTTAGAGATAATTGCACTAGCTGAGAGGAGATGATGGACAATTAGGGCAGTGGCAGTGAGCATGAAGTGGAAAAATGCAAGAGAATATTCAAGGAGGTACAATGAACAGGAGATAAGACCAAATGACATAAAGAATTCAAAAGCAGGTATGAATAAAGTCACTGGTTATATTGAGCAGCTCAAACTAGTTCTGAAGGCAACTTTTAAAGAGGTATTGCAAATAGCTTTGGAGCAATTATAGCCTCCCATAATGGCTGTTAAGAGTACACTTTTATTTTGGCTGCACCGCACGGCTTGCAGGATCTTAGTTCCCTGATCAGGGATTGAACCTGGGCCCTGGGAAGTGAAAGCACAGAGTCCTAACCTCCAGGGAATTCCCAGAGTACACATGTTAAAGTACACATTATTCTTTGTTAAAACTCAGGTTCACTAAATGCATTCACCTTTCATATACTTCTTTGCAAGTAATAAAACAATATAGGCTTTTCAGCACTTCAGCCTAGGTTTCTGCACAACTAAGTCCAATTGTGTGAGGTCTGTCTGTTTACTGATTCTGCTCTATAAAAATGGGAGGTCTCGAAGTACCAGAAAGTTTATTCACAGCCAAAAAGAGCAAAATGATTTCTTACTCTCCTGAAATAGGAAATTTTATCTTTTCATAGTCAAAATAATAAACAATTTTTAAAGGTTTTTAAAAAAAAGTAGTTGAGAATTTTGATGAAATTCATTTATTTCAGTAGAATAAAGCTATAAGCAGCATGAAAATATAAAGTGCTACATAAAAGCCCCACAATACATAAAATTTGAAAGGTTTCATTGGTTTAAACAGTTACAGGTGAAACAGACATTATATATATTTTCAAGCATGCTATTTTAACTACCTTGATATGTGCTATGTTGGTCAAAGGAAAAGCCATGAGTTACCTAAATCTGAGGATTAGAGGAAGGAGTCCTAAGCCTTTGCCTACCAGATCACACATCCGGTTTTGGCCTTATGCTGTAAATAAGGGGTTAAATTGGGGCTTTAAAAATAAGAGTTTTCTGAAGAGGCCCTTTATCGGGATGTAAGAATGGCTCCAAAGACCAGTTTTGTTCATTAACGCCACAATGGGGGCCAGATCGACAACTTAAGGAGTTTTAGGTAGCAATATGAGCTGAAAGGGAAGAAGCAAAAGGTATGCCACTTTCAGACATGTGTATCAGGTGCTAAAGGATAGACACACTCCATGGAAACATGCAACGAGATCACATAGATCGAGGCTTGCTCAGTGTGATGGAGAGGAAATGGAGGGAAGATTGTTCCTAGCACACGATTAACCTCAGGATACGCTGAGAGAATGGGGATTTCCTTCTTCTCAGGTGACAACATTACCTGGTCTTCCCTCATGAGTCAGTGACCTCTTGCTAGGAGACCACTGACCACTGAACCAATATTTCTAATATTTTACATTCCAAACCAAGACTTCAGAATGTATTTTCTCACGGCAATAAAGTTATAAAATGGTAACCTATAATTTTCCTGACATACGAGGTCTTCATAAAGTCCTTGGGCCTTTTAGACTTTACCAACTTCAGCTGTAGATGTAAGAGAAACAATCTGTAAACACTTTAAAAATGCTAATTTATTAAAATTTAAGAAAACAGTATTATATAATAGTATACAATACGTTCTTATTTTAGATGCAGACATAACTGGCTATGAGACGAAAACAAATTGTGTCTGATAGCTCATAGAACCAAAATCCTATCAGAGCAGGAGTAAAAATTAAATTTGCCTTTAATATCATTTTACAAATTGTTTCTATCTTGCCCATAATTTCAGTTAGTTAAAGCTACGTAAGGACTTTATAAATATCATTCCCCAAAGTATTCAAGATACATTATGGACTAATGGATCTTGTCTAATGTGGCCTTGTCTAGAACCTAAACATGATTTACAACACTGAATCGTTAAAAAAAAAAAAAAAAAAATTAACTTACAAATGCACTTTTAGAGCATAACCTATTTGAAAGCTGGGGACTGCCTGTATTTAAAAATTTAATCTTCATTAACAATACCCTCAAGAGTGCCCTCAATGCTGCTCCTGAACATGCGGAAGGTAATGTTTTTCTGTGATTATATGTTCTCACCAGGCATTATTTATGACGATAAAATTATCTACTAGAGTCTGTGGTGCTAGCTAGCACTAAGTTATATACTGATTTATTGATCAATATATCAATAAATATATTGATATATTGATTTTGCGCTGAAAATGATCTCTTGGGCTTTGATTAGGTGGGCAGTTCTAATTTCTATCAATGTTACATGGGCCCTGAGCTTTTATATTAATGGTACATGAAATATTTCAATATTATGATATTCCTGGAATAATTAAATTTATAGTGATTATAAAGCTAGGCATATAATACAACTCAAAAGATATACAATTCAAAGTACTGCAAACATTCAAATCTTAAGATCCTCCCATTTAACTTGTGGAAGAAAATCAAGCAATTTCCTGGCTTGGATCCTTCCTTCCTTAAATCAAAGCTCTATGGAGGGTTGTTTTCCTTCTTTGTTTTAAAATCTTGTGTGTGAACTGGAGAGAAGGGGATAACAGCATATCAAAGTGGTTACAAAGCATTATTCCCTCTTCAAGTAACATCCAATAATAATGATGTAATCTCATTCCCTTAGAAATGTTTGACCAAAATAGCTTACTTTCACCAAAGAATGTTTAGGACACAAAGTCAGTCATAGAATGGGCAATTCCAGTATGTCTCATATGAATACATTTTAAACAAGCTATTTGAGGGGTTTTATTTTCCCTTTTTTTCCAACTCTTATCCCTATATCATTCTACATTAAGTAGAAACAGAGTACTCAATAAATGGTATTGAGTAACTAGTAATACTCATTGGAACTTAAAATACCATTTTTTATCCAAAAAATTTAAAGGTATATACAGAAAAGTATCACAAATTTACATAAAGAGAAACTGAGGCATGGGAAACAACAATAAGTTATTTCCCTGTCAAGCAGGTCATACAGAGAGACAAGGGACTTTGACTTCCAGTCCCTTATACTAAGCAGGACACAGTCTGAATGTCTAGCTATATTTATACTGAATTATAAGGATCAATAAAGGAATGAAGGGTAAATACAAAATAATCTTTTTGTAAACAATTCTTAGATTATACCCAATGCAGAATGTTTAATGAAGTAGCTGAGTCACAGCTCTTAAGACACAAAACAATATTATAACTCAAAGTCAAATATGTACTCATTGGCCAGATATATTCGTCGGAATATAAGAGCTGCCAATGCCAAAGTCAAGATGACAATCAGTACAGCGGACCCGCCATGATCAGTGTGGTGGTCTCTTGGCGGCCGGCCCTGGGTCACGGCTGGTGAAGCAGACGACCTTCTCTGACCCTGCTGCTGGGCCCGGCGCTGTCGAGGGCTCATGGAGGTATCCTCAGCTACAGGTTGGGCAGGTTCTTGAAGGGACGCTGCTAAGGTGTTCTGGACTCCACACTATGAAATTTTAAGAAATTGTGTTTGAAATTGGCAAAGAACACTTGTATACGTACATACAGGCTCTTCAACAGCACACGGAATCTCCGAGCGCTAAATATGACTAAGGGCAAAACTACCAAGAATTCTCTGAAGGCTGAGATTAGTAATTCACACCCCCGGAATAAGCCAGCAACACAATTTATTCTGAGTGCTCACCAGGTAGAGGAGGGATTTACCAGCAACAAATAAGACAAGGACAGAGTTTGCCCATATTCTCCATAGATCGCTTTGCACTCTCCTCCAGCAGCAATTCAAAGAGTATCTGCTAGGCATCTGGGTACCTCTCTTCTTTCAGGAGAGTCAAGGAGGGAAGCAATTTGATTCCCACTTCTGCATAAAAATTTGCCATATTCTAAATGGCAAAAAAGGGCAACTCGCAACAGTGTTCTTCCCCCAGTGTTATCTTATTACATCAACAATCATAGAACACAGGAAATAATTTCAAACCATATGTTCTTCATAATAATATTGTTATAAAAAATAGATGTGGTTTTGAAACCAGACTTATCTTTTCTCACAATCCCTGTCAACTGAATTGAACACAAGTCTAGAAGAACCCTTTACTGTGTGCTTGAACTGTGTTATTCTATGAATGTAAAGCATGAACTCTTGTCAAGAGTGCCCTGGGTATGTGCTGAGAAACACGTGGAGGTGGTTAGGGGAGACTCAGTGTATCCCCCTGAAAAGCACTGGATGTCAACTGCTTTCCATCCTTTCAATGAACGCTTGGGCAAAGCATAAACACAATGTGGTACGAAGTGATTCAAAACCGTAAATGTGTTTTATAGACAAGAAAGCTCTACAAAATATGTATTTCACTTTATGTATATAGATACCTTAACTCTACCTCTAATAACCCCACAGTCTTTCTTATATTGAAAACAACTTTATGCTGATTATAATAGTGTCAAGACACATTCTTTCAAATAAAAAATAAGAATGTATGTCTTATTCAGAATAACTTTTTAAATTGAGTAATTACAAAAAAAGTATTGAACGAAAATACTTTTCATTATAGAAATTTTCAATATTTAGAAAAAAAAGAATCTAATAATGTAATTCAAATATCTTTTTTTTAAAAGGTAAGAGAATGAGCTTTGTCCTGGCAACAACTGTAAACATAGGGAAAAACTGCTGATCTAAGTTACCTGCAGAAGAAATTACATTTTAATTCTGACAGCACCCCAACATTAAAAGATTTAAATAATCTGAGTTTCTTAAAACTATCCTTTGGAAGCACTCAAATGTAGTGACCCATAACCCAGAGGTAGAAAGGAACTACCCACTCTGAGTTAAAAATAAAAGTGCTGATGCTGAATTAGGGGTGCATGAACTTGGACTTCCATACTCCAAGTTGGGCTCAGGAGCAAGGTGCTCACTGAAGAGCAGATACACAAAGCTGTTACATTTTATGATGTCTAATGTTGCCACACTGTGTCATGTAATGACTTATTACAACACTCTGCTGGAAATCTCCCATTCTTCCAGCCATTCAGCCAAGCAGATAAAAGTGTCCGATGGAGCAAAAGTACTCAGGGCTTATAGGGAAATGGGTTCTTAAGGAAAATAAAAAACAAGCTGGTAGTATCAATTCAGAAACTAGCATAAGAGACTGACTCATCTTAAAGCTTTGATTCTGTACATGTTGTTTTTTTCATTAGTTTGAGGGGAGAACACTATCCTGCCCATATACCTGACTAAAACAGGGAGTCTTATCATTACTAGGCTGGCTTCGCCACTTCATAGATGTGTGACCCTAAGCAAGTTATTTAACCTAAGACTCAGCTCTCTCTCCTGTACAAGGATACTATCCAGTTCAGTAGTTGTGAAGATTAAACAGGATAGTGATATAAAGTACTTGGGATACACAATTGCTTACTAAATGTTAGTCATTATTAATATTACTATCAATATATCCCTTTGAAGACTCCAGATTTAGGTAACAAAAAAAGTCATGGCTTTATTTAGGACTGCTTTTCAGAACTTTAGGGCTGCTTTTCAGAACTTTATTAGTATGATTATTTGGAGTTGAAGGACTAATTGGATTAAATTTTGGTGCTTCATACTGAACTGCAGATGGACAATCAAGTTGGCCTTAGCATTTTCAAAATGCCAAAGGTTTGGTGGTAGGACTTTTAAATCTCTGCTGTTTGCCTAAACTTGTTCAAACACACATATCGCAGAATGAATACTTAAGTCATAATAGTTTCCATTTCCTTCATTAAGTTGAAGTGACATTTCTGGGAACGTAAAAGTATGTGACGTTTATATTTAATTAAATTACACTTAAAAGGGCTTCCCTGGTGTCACAGTGGTTGAGAGTCCACCTGCCGAGGCAGGGGACGCGGGTTCGTGCCCCGGTCTGGGAAGATCCCACATGCCACGGAGCGCCTGGGCCCGTGAGCCATGGCCGCTGAGCCTGCGCGTCCGGAGCCTGTGCTCCGCAACAGGAGAGGCCACAATGGTGAGAGGCCCAATTACCGCAAATAAATAAATAAATAAATAAATAAAATTACATTTAAATAAATATAAAAAAATCACAGTCACAGATAAGTCCCTTGTTTTATATATATATATATAAAAACTTTTCTATAGTAACCTAGAAAAGCATCTGGGAGGGAGTTTTGTATTTGCTTTTTAACACAAAATGAAATGGCTTATTCAGAACCTCAATCCTTGGGAAGAAGAAAAAAGTCTGATAGACTGGAAAAACATAAATCGACCAACAGTATTGTTCCCATTTCTACATAGCTAAAAAATCTGCATCAAATAAACAGATGGCCTGATGTTATCTGCTGTATTTAGACTTTGGGCAATCTCTCGCCCCCTCAAGGCTAAAAAAACATACCTTATCTGGGATTTGATGTACAACATCTCAGTGAATTTATATTACACTTGCATATAAAGCAGCTACCCCCAGCCAAAATGAGGTTTCAGTTACTTTCACAGTGATCAAATTATATAATCACACTCTGAGATAATCTGTATGTAAATGTAGTTAAGAGCTAAATTTGCAACTGTATGCAATTTTATTGTTTTAACCAGAATTGGTATCAATTACCTATACCTACGAAAAAGAGTTCTGCTTTATGTACTTTAAAATCAAAATGGGTGGTGATCATTTTGTAATGTATAGAAATATCAAATCACTATGCTGTGCACCAAACTAACATAGTGTTGTAGGTAAATTAAACTTCCAAAACAAACAAACAAACTCATAGAAAAAGAGATCAGACTTGGGGTTACCAGAGACAGGGGCCTGGGGGTAGGGGAAATGGATGAAGGTAGTCAGAAGGTACAAATTCCCAGTTATAAGATAAATAAGTACTAGGGGTGTCATGTACAATACGATTAATAGAATGAACGCTGATCTCTGTTATGCGTTAAAGTTGTTAAGAGAGGAAATCCTAAGAGTTCTCATCACAAGGAAGAAATATTTTTTTCTTTTTTCATTTATTTTGTATGTCTGAGACACTGGATGTTCACTAAACTTATTGTGGTAATCATTTCATGGTGTATGTAAGTCAGATCACTATGCTGTACACCTTTAAACTTATACAGTGTGTATGTCAATTATATTGCAATAAAACTTGAAGAAAAAATAAGAAAAAAATCAAAATGGAAATGACTACTGTAATAACAAAACTAGTGTTTGTGCAATCTAATTTACTAAACTTCTTGATTCTTTATCTGTATTCCTAGTATTTTTTTAAAGTGCCAATCCTAAGATTCATTTATTCAACCAACAAATACCAACTGACCATCTACTATATACAAGGCACTATGCCAAGCACTAGGGATATCGTGCAGTAGAAAGACAGCCCTGATCCTCAAGGAGCCTACATTCTGGGAAGGGAGATAGACAATAAATAACTAATTATAAAATAAATTACAACTAGAATAAGTATGACTGGAATATGCAACAGGAGACTTGACATAGATTTAAAATAGATTAAAGACATTTAAATATATCACAAGTATTAGGAGACTGTCCTTATAGGTGAAAAAAGACTACTACCCTCCTCCTCTCTGTAATAGGATGGTTCTATTTTTAAAAAAATTATTCATGATATAAAAAAAAATTAGAGGGCTTCCCTGGTGGCGCAGTGGTTAAGAATCCGCCTGCCAATGCAGGGGACACGGGTTCGAGCCCTGGTCCAGGAAGATCCCACATGCTGCAGAGCAACTAAGCCTGTGTGCCCCAACTACTGAGCCTGCGCTCTAGAGCCTGCAAGCCACAACTACTGAGCCTGCATGCCTAGAGCCTGTGCTCCGCAGCAAGAGAAGCCACTGCAATGAGAAGCCCTCACACCGCAACGAAGAGTAGCCCCCGCTCGCCGCAACTAGAGAAAGCCCGCACACAGCAATGGAAGACCTAGCGCAGCCAATAAATAAATAAATAAAATCTATACGATAAATAAATACATAAATAAAAATAAATAAAAAACGATTAGAATTCTAAAGGTGAAAAGTAATCTGAATTTTTCTTAAATACTGCAAGCTAAAACATTTACTGACTAAAATTAATTCACTATATCTCTCTGTAATTCATGAAATTACATGGGCAACACATAAAAATGATTTAACTCTTAGCATGCACTTTTTTCTTATACTTCCATCTCCAGTCCCCCAAAAACTTCCTTTAGAGCACCCTCTCCCCTGCTTTCTCTAATCCACTTCTTTCTGCCCATCTCACTCTCTGAATGGGAGAAGACCAATCAGTCCCACTTTATAATAAGTATTCCTGAGTAAGGAAAACCTGTATTTGCCCAGCTTCTATTTCAATTTTCCTGACGCTTTAAAATCCTCTATAAACTCGACAGGGGGGAAAGATGTGGCTACTCAACCAAACAATCTGTTACGAAAAAGACAGTTCCTCTCTTATATATAGGAAGGAGGGACTTCCCTGGTGGCGCAGTGGTTAAGAATCTGCCTGCCAATGCAGGGAACACGGGTTCGAGCCCTGCTCCAGGAAGATCCCACATGCTGCGGAGCAACTAAGCCAGTGCACCAAAACTACTGAGCCCGCACTCTAGAGCCCGTGAGCCACAACTACTGAGCCCATGTGCCACAACTACAGAAGCTCAAGTGCCTAGAGCCTGTGCTCCACAACAAGAGAAGCCCATACACCGCAAGGAAGAGTAGTGCTTGCTCGCCACAACTAAAGGAAGCCCGTGCACAGCAATGAAGACCCAATGCAGCCAAAAATAAATAAGTAAATTTATTTTAAAATTTTTAAAAAGAAAGGAAAGTCAATGTTTTCCCCCATAATCCTAATTATTTAGCAACAATCCAGTCACAGTTTCTTAATCAATCTCTCCAATGACCAAAGCCCGCTAATGTTTAGACAATAGGTCAGGGCACAACTAATAAGACCCATAGCATCCGTGTAATCTTTCATTCAGTAATTATTTATTAGACACTTACTATGTACAAGGGAGCACCGTCCAACAGAACTTTTTAAGATGATAATGTTACGTATCTATGCTGTCTAATACAGTAGCCACTAGCCACATGTGGCTCTTGAATACTTGAAATGTAGCCAGTGTGACTAAGGAACTGAATTTTTAATTTAGTTTCATTCTGAATAAAGTAAATACAAATTTAGATAGTCACATGTGGCTAGTGGCTACTGTACTGGACGGAGAATGGTCTAAGGCAAATCTTTGACTCCAGGCCTTTAAGTCAGTGCCTTAATGCAGCTTAACAAACCTTCCAGAGATAGAGTGCCTATTTAGAAAGCAGCTAATGTATGTATATTTTGTTTCATTCAGAGTCTAGCACTATATTGAAACTAACTTTTCAGAAAAGTCATAGAATTCTGGAAGGACAATAGGACCTAAAATTTGTTTAGTCCGTCCCCATTTAACAAAAAAAAAAGGCTCAGAAGATATGAATAACTTGCTTAAGATACTATAATTCACTAGAGGGAGAGCTAGGCTAGAACCCAACTGTTAGGAGAACCAAAATATTCAGATATTTCATCTAGATATCGCCTCTTCTACTGCAAATAATGACAATGGTATAGATATAGATATAAACCATAAGAGCCATACCGATGTACTTGCTGTAGCACCCTGGAATGCTGTAGGTATATCATCCTGTAAATCATTTAGTGAAAAAGAGTGGTTTAAGTCCGACTCAGTGATAGTCTTTCCAGATGAATTGACTTCTGCCTATAAAAAAAAGATACACCCAAGAGCAGTGTCACAAGAGGAGATGTTCAGAATAACCCACAACCTACTAAGTCCTATCCTGGATTTATTTAATTAGTACTTTAATATCAACTAGTCAGTTAAGCTCTGAGCATTCATTCGTGTCCAATTCTGTGCTAGATATTTTAGGAAGAGTAGACAATACCTATTCTCAAGGAGCTAGCTGTTACTTGGTGAGGAACAAAACTAACACTCCTGGTTCACAATCCACTCCAAAAAGCTCTAGAAACTAAAGTCTTTTGTAATTTTCAGGCAAAGTCTGACATGGGAGGCTATTAACAGTCTTGATCGCACATTACTGTAAATATTCCCAGGTTTGCTGATGTGATATTAATAGATTTGATTATGGGGTGCTGCCCTAGATCCCACTATGGATGTTAGTATAGGTTTAATATTTCTAAAATCTGAAATCCTGATGTACAAAAGACATCTGGCCCTAAGATTTTCAGAGAAGTAATGTTAAGTACAATAGGAATCCTCAGAAGGAAGAAAATAACCAACATTTATTAAGCACCTCCTCTTCCAGGCACCGCAGTAAAATAGAAGGGAAAATTTCTCCCAAGGACTGGACATGGGAGGATATACAAGATGTAGAGAGGAAAGAAAAGGGAGGAGGCAGCATGTTGCTTAAGGCAGGTTGACTTTTTTTTGATGTAGCTAAAAATTAAATCCCAGAAGTAATTATATGCAGAACAAAAGGATGAGAGACATGTCAAAATACTAATAACAGCTATTTCTTGGGGATGGGATTATGCATGGTTGTTATTTTCTTCTATTGTTTATCTATATTTTCTATAATAATAGTTAAAATTTTTTAATTGCTTTAATTACATTGCTTCACTTTCTGTCCAAAAGTTGGCAATAAACAAAAGGGCTACAGAATTAGAATTTATTTACTAATTTAGAGTACCTTAAAACTGATTTGTCTAGCCAGTTCCTTGGCTTCTTGGTCAGCCTGACTTGAATCGCTTCCAGATTTTAAAGGCAACAGGACATCCTTCATGGCAAAGCCACATCCCTCACAACAGAAATCTTGTGATCTGGTAAGAAGTAATTTTTTGATGGGTATAAATCAAATACTTGAAAGTTAATCCAAGACACTCAAATAGTGAATGATTAAATTTATAAGATCACGCAACAATTCCGTATCACACTCATCTACATGCAAATTAGACAATTTTGGCAATAATTATAGTTCTGAGACAAATACACAAGTTAACCTGTTTTTTAAAAAAAATCCATGTCAATTATATCTCAATTTTAACAATCTGATATTTTAAAAAAACAAAAACTAGGGCTTAGATTTCATTTTTTCCTAACATACTGCCTAAATAAAGTAAGCTTTAGATCTGTAAGACAAAACATATAAATTGTTTAACTACACTGTCCTCAAGATCACACATAACAAGCCTATGTTAAGTCTATATAAAAAGTCCATTTTAAAGCTCAAATCGGGAATTCCCTGGCAGTCCAGTGGTTAAGACTCGACACTTTCAATGCTGTGGGCCTGGGTTTGATCCCTGGTAGGGGAACTAAGATCCCACAAGCTGTACAGCGCAGCCAAATAAAAACAAATTTTTTTTTAATAAAATAGAATTTACAGATATTTCCAAGGAAAAACTCACATACCCTACTCATCAAAATAGTAGTACAGGGGCTTCCCTGGTGGCGCAGTGGTTGAGAGTCCGCCTGCCGATGCAGGGGACACGGGTTCGCGCCCTGGTCTGGGAGGGTCCCACGTGCTGCGGAGTGGCTGGGCCTGTGAGCCATGGCCACTGGGCCTGCGCGTCCGGAGCCTGTGCTCCGCAACGGGAGAGGCCACAACAGTGAGAGGCCCGCGTACCGCAAAAAAAAAAAAAAAAATAGTAGTACAACTTGAAAGATCAGAGAACTTGTGGAAAATCCAGACACTGAAATTCATCATTCATTATAATAAGTAGAGGCTCAAAATAAGCCTGCTGACTAGAGTATTTCCTAATATTAATTTGTTTCTGTATGTTTTTATTTTCTTCTTTGTATGACTGAAAGTAAATGTGTATAATATGCAGAAATATGTATTGTTACATTGTTAAACTTTTAAAAATACTATTTTGTCCTACTTCTAGTTCAACAAGAGTCTTAGATCTTGAAGAATATACTATTTATAACTTCATGTAGACAAAATATATGTAAAAGTTGTGTTAATTTAGTGTTTATTGATGAATTTTTTTTTGTTTCACTAGAAGTAGCACTGCTGTCCATATCCTTTGAGAATCAGTTGTATCCAAATTATTTACTTTAAAATGTGTTCACTTTTAACTGAGAAGTCGGATGAAGTTTAAAGGAGAAAGTTTATTTTTAATATATTAGTATTATTTTATCCACAAGCACAGTATGCTACCATGGTTGAATGCAAAATCATGTTTTAGAAAGCCTATATCACAGACTAAGAACCTAGAATATATAGAGTGAGAAGTCTAAACAAAAAGTTTTTTTTTTTTTTTACCTTGTACATGAAATGAACTGGATGGAAGTACCAAGATAGAAAGTCGACATAGGAGATCAAAGCAAATGCTATGTACTCCAAGTACATATTATAGTTTGTGAATAGTAGCTGCAAGGTATATACCAAACTTGGGAAGAAGGTTTAAAAAGAAAAGTTGCTGATAAAACAGGGAGTCTATCAAATCTTCCCGAGGCTAAAGTCTATCTGATTTAACAAACATCTATGGAGGGCCAATTCTGGGCTGTGCTAGGGTAAGATATACTATAATTTAATTAACATAATAGGTCTGAAAGGTGGTAGGCAGCAAAGTCCAGAACAGGACAATGATCAAAATCAAGAATTAGTTTCAGCACTACTCAAAGAAGAGGCTACTCTGAATCTAATGACTAATCTGGGTTATACAGACAGAATGTACTTGAAAAAAACCAAGAAGGCAATACCACTGGGAAACTACAACTTGATAAAGAAAATCTTTGGTTTATTCCAGATCATTTATTATTGAGCACTTGCTATGTGGCGGATGCTACAGATACAAAGATGATAAAATGGATTCCCTCCCTGCCTTCAAGGAGTTTTTAAACTTTTGTGGAAAGCTACGCTACATACATATCATTACTCTGGCTCTTTTCCATCTGTAAAACTGCCCAAGTGGAGATAAATGATCATTACTATCTTCTAGAAGATATCGCTCATTGTAGGTTGATATTATCAACTACTTTTTAAAACTAGATAGCATGAAACAAATTCTTTAGAGTTTGGTCGCCCCTGGGGAAATTGATACAACTGAATTTCTGAAATAGCAAAATTAAGACTAGATCCTGTAGAACCAAGTTGAGTCACAAAGAGACAGAGCCTATCTCCTAGTAGCCATTATCCAGAACAGTATTCAGATCATAACAAATAAGGAAATGCAAAACTTACTTTTTCGCAAGGGCTCTTCTTTCCTCAGGTGTGTAATCTAGAGAACCTATGGCTCCCTCTCCTTTTGTTGGCATAAACCCAATGATGGCTAATAATGCTGTTCTTACTGAAATAAAAAGTAAACATCAATCTAAGTTGCTCTGTAAAAGGAACTGGGTTTACTCTGGAAAGAGAAAAAGAAAAGACTCATAGGGTTTCACTGAAGAGGTACAAGTAGGGGTACAAGTAGGGGATTGTATTAAAATGATGCAAAAATCTAGACAAGGAAAAGAATTTTATTATTTATTCAATAATATCAAATTATTTATCCAAAACAGCTTCAACCTCAAGAGAGTATTATACATTATTATTATGAATTGACTAAAGTTATATAAGATTTATATTCACTTTAAATACTCACTACTCCATGAAGGCTGCCAAGTTTCAGGATGATGTCCCGAGATGCTCAAACAGATTTTCTTGCCTACTTCAAATCGTCCATTAGCCTTAGGAATGAATAAGGTATTTTAAAAGTTATACATGTGTGTGTTTAACGTTTTATACTTTAAAGTATAAATATATTTTATATATAAAGAACTTTTAAAGATAATTTTTTAGAGAATTTTAAAAGGATGGAAGCTCCAAGGGGATACAGATTTTTGTCCTCTTACAGATACTCCACAAATATTTGCTGGACTCTGAATGAATAATAAAAGCTGTTTTTAGAAGTTGTAGCAGCTTTGTGAAACTGAGTTGCACAAGTGACATCTAAATAACTGACATATAAAGATGTCCTGATATCCTCCTCTGTGCCTAGTATGGTGCTAGACTCTGGGAAGGATCTAAAAGAGAAGAAACTAGATACTGGGGAGGAAGGCTCTGAGATGGGAGTGATTCTCAGAAGGATGATGCAATTTCACACAGGAACACAGAAGTGAAAGATGAGAGAGAATGATTTCAGTTTTGTCTTGGCAGAAGAGCTACTGATGACGTCCGGCAGACAGGCAGAAATACAGACATGCTGGTATCAGAAGAAGAGAATACATTTCTGGTACCTGACTTTCACAGAGGTGATCGTTGAAACCATTTCATCATTTCGAAATAAGAGAAAACAGCTGTAGTCTGAACTCGTAGACTATCCATACTTAGGGGAAGGATAGGAAAAAGAGGCATGAAGTTAGAATCTAAGTTCCACGTGGGCGGAGAATTTGACTTATTCTCTGCCTCACCCACAGGGTGCATGACACGTGTTTAATAAATATTTGTTGAATGAAGGCTGGAGAAGACTTTTCAAAAGAGAGGAAGTGAATCAGAAAGAGTAAGTACTGAAAACCAGTACACATGACGATATCATCGGTGAACAGCTGCTGCCCCGCTGCCCCCCACCAGTTTCCCCACGCACCAGCCCTCCCTTCAGAGCACCTGGCTCTCCCCACGATCTAGCAACTAAAAGAAGAAAAGGGCCCCTCCAGGGCCTCCTGCTCCAGCCCTACTGCCAGCATTAACAATTCTCAACAACACCTAGTATTTAGTAAGCAGCTTCTATATGCCAGGAACTTTATAGTGTGATTATATTTACCATACACATCCCTTTTGACAAATAAGAAAACTGAATTTCAAAGAGATTATGTAACCTGCCCATGGTGTAATGGAAACCACACTGGCCAGCATCCAGGTCTATTGGCTCTAAAACTAATGCTCTTTCCACTACACCAAACACTATAGGTAAAAGCAACATTAATTTGGTAATGATGAATATCTTTTCTTTTACCATTTGCTAACCCCATGTGTATCAGATGTTTAACTTAAACTAAGATGGAATAGGATGAAGACTGAGAAGAGGTGGTGAGATTTCTCAAACTGGTCTCTGAGACTGGTGTAGTAAGCCTGTTTAAACAGGGTGCTATGTATGGGAACCAGAACACAACAGGCTAAACTAGAGTGAGCATGTCTTGAAGGTTATCAGAAGAGAAAAATAAGACTGCAGCTTAAAGTGGTAGCAGAGGTATGGGAAGGTTTTTATGTTTTATTTTTGCTTCTTTCAAGGTTAGGGGATAATTAAACACACATAAATGAAAGGAAATGAAGGAAGAAAAGCTTAACACTTAAGAGAGGAATTTACTGATGGAATAATGTCCCAGGAAATAAAAGAGAAAACTGGACCAACAGCTTTCCTTTACATGGAGATAAAATATGTGAAGATGGAGAGAAATTCTAAGATATAAATAGTAATAACATAGCCAACATTTATTGAGGACTGTGTCAGTTCTTATTCTAAGAGCTGCAAGTAAAGATGAGGAAACTCAAGAACAAAGCATAAGAAAGGTGAGAGAAACTAAAGGAGACAACGTGATTAAGAGGTACAATAACAGTAACTACCCTTTACTGAGTACTTACCACGTGCCAGCCTAGCACTTTGCATACATTAATTCACTGAATCCTAACAACCACACTATGGCAATTAGCATCATGAGTACTTCTCAGATGCTTCAACTTCCTAGGAATTTTTTTCCAGAAAAAAATACAGTCCAAGGTCTGGTCTCCAAAAGCAAAGTTATAATAATAATGGTCCACTTTATTTCTTAATGAAAATGAGTATGCATACACACTTTACAGCCACCAGGAAGAGTTACACCAGAAGCATTCCAAAAAGTCGAGAATTCTTACCGTTAGGAGAATAATGCTTGGTGGTTTCATGGGATACTCTGGTGGCAGTACTATTCGTCCATGATAAACTCCTCCATCAAAATCTGAATCTGGGGGCCCTCTAACTGTGAAGTGCCATTCAAAAAGGTTATCCTGAACAAAAACAATAACCAACAAGGAATCGATAATATTAAAAAGTTGGATTTTTTTATCAGTGAGTATTAGAAACATGGGTGAGAAAAATTAACGTTTTATATTATTGCTAGAACAGTTTCTAATGCACACAATGTCTCAAGTATAAAAGTTATAAATAAAAGCTATTAAATCTAGTTTTCATGTCCCAGAAGAGCTAAAATGTTTTTAAACAAGTGCATTTTAAAGCATCTGAGCATTGTTATATATTCATAAATAAAACTATAGATTTACATATTTCCTATTACTTAGCTCTATTTATTTTCTCTGAAAATCTCTTCTGGAGCCCTGAAGTTTTAATCTGGACTAATTGCTTTCTTGACACATTCCAAAATTCTTCACTTGAGTGTCTTCTAGGTTTACTGGAATCTCAATCTTCCTCTGTATTTATTTGTTGTTGTTTGTTTTTTCGGTTTTTGCATTATTTTGATGTGGTTTATTGTCAACTATGTGCCTCTGAAAGGAATACAAGGAAGAAAATCTGTGTTCTGGTATGTCTGAAAATATATTTATTTTGAGTTCATGCTTGATTGTTCTCTGGATGGGGATTTAATTAATTAATTAATTAATTTAAAATTTATTTGATCTAAAAAAAGATTATAGACTTAATTAAACTGTAAATTAATCCTTATATCCTAATTAGTGATAATTATTATTTATATAATCAAATAATTTACTATGAATTTGGATTGTTTTAGCAAACTTTTAAAAATTATCCCTCATAGATGGCTAAAAGCTCTTTAGTAAGTGGTCAGTAATATTAACACATAGGCTGTTAACATCTTCTTACAGTTAACCACGTACTTCAGTTTGCAAAATGCTTGCACATATTATCACATCTTATTCTCACTATTACCATGAAAACCAGATTGGGCACATTTATTTTTTTATTTTATTTTTTTATTTTTTTTGCATTACGCGGGCCTCTCACTGTTGTGGTCTCTCCCGTTGTGGAGCACAGGCTCTGGATGCGCAAGCCCAGCGGCCATGGCCCATGGGCCCAGCCGCTCCACAGCATGTGGGATCCTCCCGTACCTGGGCACGAACCCGCGTCCCCTGCATTGGCAGGCGGACTCTCAACCACTGCACCACCAGGGAAGCCCTGGGCACATTTAAATACCCTCCTTTCACAGATGGGAAGACTGAAGAGAGGTAGAGATGTTCGTACAAAAAGCCCAAACTAGCTGTAGAGACCCCTCAAGGGGCTAAGTCTTCCACCTGTAGAGTCTGGAGTTCTTTCCACTTTCCCTCCTGAGGGAAGACCTAAAATTAATTTAGTATCTGAGGCCCACTTTATAGAGACCAGAAATCTGCTTCTTCTAAAATGTCTGATTCTGAATGGCTAATAGAAATACTCAGTGTACACCTGAAACTAACACATTGTAAATTAACTATACTTCAATTTTTTTTTAATGGTTTAAAAAAAAAAGTAAAAACGCCCTCAAAAAACTCAGAAACTATAGGGAATAAAATATATCAATAAAGCATATCAAACACATTTGTAATGACTCAAAGCAATGAAAAAACAATTTTAAGAAACTTGTTTAAAATATTAAAGTATTAAAATACATATGTAGAAGACAGAGATAGAAACTAACCTCTAAAGGCTGTGCATGATAATGATCTGTTGGATCTTTCAATTCTGCTGCTTCTTTCATTAAACGTTTAACAGCTAAAATAAAATTCACAAGATAGAGACATTTAAAATTTACTTTTCTAAGTGATTAGCACAGATTTACAAACCTAATGAAAAAGTTCCTCCTTCAACAAAAAATGTGTAGAGGACTTGTTCAACAGAGCATATCATTTAATTATGGGATAATAGTAATAATGGTGGGGAGGAAATGGTAGCTAGGCACTAGAAGAGTTACACCTTAAATTAAATATATAGGGCTTCCCTGGTGGCGTAGTGGTTGAGAGTCTGTCTGCCGATGAGGGGGACAAGGGTTTGTGCCCTGGTCCGGGAAGATCCCACATGCCGCGGAGCGGCTGGGCCCTTGACCCATGGCCGCTGAGCCTGCACGTCTGGAGCCTGTGCTCCGCAATGGGAGAGGCCACAGCAGTGAGCATAAAAAAAAAATATATATATATATATGTCTCATAAAGTCACTATTTTTATTTAGTAAGTACTTATATATACTTCCTATACGGTAGCACTCAAACATTAATTCATGTAATCCTCAAAACAACTCTATGAGATAGGTGTGATTTTTTCTTTTCGGTACGCGGGCCTCTCACTGCTGTGGCCTCTCCCGTTGCGGAGCACAGGCTCCACGGCCATGGCTCACGGGCCCAGCCGCTCTGCGGCTCGCGGGATCTTCCCGGACCGGGGCACGAACTCGTGTCCCCAGCATCGACAGGCAGACTCTCAACCACTGCGCCACCAGGGAAGCCCCAATAGATACGATTTTTAACCCCATTTTCCAGATGAAGAAACTGAGACATGGAGAAATTATACAACATGTCCAAGGTCACACAGCTGATAATGACAGAGCTAGGATTGCAACACAGGCAGTCCAACTTTACCTTGTTAAAATATTTAACAAAAACATGGCCTCTGGAACTCATGCTCATGAACAGTAAACCCCCTATATCCTCAACCTCTTGGGACTTTCTACCCACTATCTTGCATTAACTTAATGGCACTGTCCCCAGAGGTCAATGAATCTCTATAGCCCTAGCTGAATTCCTTTTTGAAATGATTCTTCGGCTTAATCAAAACCTCCAATCCACTGACCCCATAACATTCTTCACCCCACCTATACCTATATTCACTTCCCTCTTCATCCACACTTTTTGGCTCTTAGGAGTTCCTCTTTCATGTGCCCCTGACAAAATTTAATTCTAACTGAGCCAACTCAACCATCTTCTTTTTCTTTTTAATCTTTATTTTATTTTATTTTTATTTATTTTTGTCTGCGTCGGGTCTTAGTGGCGACACACAGGCTATTCGTTGTGGCACACGGGCTCCAGGGCACGTGGGCTCTGTAGTTTGCCACGCACAGACTCTCGTCGAGAAAGAGCTCAGTAGTTGTGGTCCATGGGCTTAGCTGCCCTGCGGCCTGTGGGATCTTAGTTGCCCCACGGCCTCTGGGATATTAGTTGCCCGAACAGGGATCGAACCGTGTCCCCTGCATTGGAAGGAGGATTCTTTACCACTGCGCCACCAGGGAAGTCCCCCAAACAGCTGAACATTACTGAAGGGGGTTTAAAAAGTCAGAGACAGGCACATTGATGCCATTATAGAGTTATTAACAACAATCTCCACTGGGACACAATGCCACCCTGTGTTCCTATATTTCTCCAGGAAGCCTCCACCCAACACCCTCCAACGAGCACTCCAAGACTATCTCACACCTATTTACTCTCAATTCTCTTCCACCTCTTTCAGTTAATGGCACAGACTTTTAGCCCCGTGATCAATGACTATTAACAGCTTATGACAGTTTACAATCCTATGTGTATCTGTACCCTCTTTCCTCCCCTATTGGTTCACAAAGGTCAATCCTTTGATTCCAGCCCCTTCACCTTCAAGCTTTAGGTGCTAAAAAAATGTCAGGATACTGGTGTAGGATACAGGAGAGCAAAGCCAGGGAAACACCAGATGGCCCAAGGCTCTCCAAAACTCTGCTTGAGAACCAACTGACACAGTTCAATACATGCTATGAGAGAGGTGTGCACCAGGTGGGCACCTAACCTGAGAGCAGACAGAAGAGAAAAGGGGCCAGGTACTGACATCTGAAAGAAAGACAGTAGGAATTACCCAGCTCAGTATGAATAAGCAGAGGAAACAATAAAAGTCAATTTGTGGTAGCACAGGTTGGAACATTACAGGGAGAGGTTAACTGAGAAGCAACTCTCACACACTAGAGCCAAACAGTTCGGTATGTGTCAGGACTTTCTGCATAAAATTTCATTTTAATCAAGGGTTCCTAAGCTGGAAAAAAACTCTTAAGTCACTATCCTATTCCATAACTATTAATATTCTTTTCCATCTCCAACTCTGAGCTAAGCCCTATAGGCAGAGAATCTGTTCATCTGATCAGCAAATATTCATTAAGTTCATACTAGATGCTATAGCTACAACCAAAATAAAATATAGCTTCTGTTATCAAGGAGCTTATAGCCTGGGGGGAGGAGTCAATACAAATCAGCATGATAAATGCTATATTAGAAACACGCACATATATACCGAGACACGATCTCCCCGCAAGTTCCAGACACTAACTAGGATCTGTTCAATTCTTTGCACACAGTTCACCTTGTCTCTACTTCAGACCTTCCTTCCTACATAGCAAGTCCTCAGCTTGCATTGCTGTTCCTCATCCCTTCCCCCACTTCATCACTGAGTCTGGCTCCCACCAGACCTTTATGAAATTTACTCAGGAAGGTCTCCCTGACACCTTCCTTTGTCCACTCTCAGAGGAGCGACTAGAGATTTCCATTTGGACAGATACAAATCCTTGAGGAGTCCTGGCAGGAGAGTGGAAAGCAGGAATGCTCTCTAAGTTATTTCGTTTGGAAACCACTGCCCTGGATACTGGCTTGAGTCCCCTTGCTCTAAGTCCTCTTTACACCATATAATTTTTCTTTCATGAAGTTCATCTCACTTGTGATTAACACCTGTCCTTCCTGCTCAACATTTACTTCATTGCAGTCTCCTCAAGGCTTAGCACACAGTAAGCACTCAAATATTAGCTGAAATGAATTTTACTATCTTCCCCCCAACAAAACTCTTTCCAAGGATCTGATTAAAAAGCAGTGGTTTGAGGGACTTCCCTGGAGATCCAGTGGTTAGGACTCCGTGCTTCCACTGCAGGGGGCACGGCTTTGATCCCTAGTCAGGGAGCTAAGATCCTGCAAGCCACACAGCGTGGTAAAAAAAAAAAAAAAAAAAAAAAAGCAGTGGTTCTCAAATTTATTTGATAATGAGATAAAATCCTTCGTTCAAAGAAAGGTTTAAGGAGAACCTCAATATGTAAAACATAACAGCAGGGCCAGCATGGACGGGCCTTCAGGCTATTTATCCCCATCAGCCCATTCTACCTAAGGGGCCCACGGAAAGAGAATCGAAAGCCTCTGTTTTAGGGCCGTGTAAAAATATCACTAAGTTAATATAATTAGATATAAATAAAATCATGGAAGTTGTTATGAAGTTAATTAGTTTAACTTGATTACTGCTGTCAGCAATCAAAGATGCCAGGAAGACTGTTTTTCCTTTATCCCTCATCAGCAGGCTGCAAAATGATTAAGCTGAAGAGGTCAGATTTTATGCCATTCCATAACATTATCACATTTTCTCTGCCTCTTTGTCACTCAGCTCAGTTCAACAGAGGAAAATAAACACCCAACAGGTATTATGAGAGATGTATGAAAGGGCTGGAATTGCTACAGGAAAGAATTTAAAGGAACAATCACTGGTTCAACCACTAAACAAGTTGATTTATTAGTTCACGGGCCACACAGGCACATACCATGTGAGAGACAAAGTACAAAGCCAAACAGAAGGTAAGATTATTCTAGTGTTTTTAAAATCTGTTTTTTCTGAAACAACATATACTATGAACACCTTCGTGAAAAAGAACGTGGACTCTGGAATTAGAGCTGCATTAAAATTCTGGCTCTGGGGACTTCCCTGGCGGCACAGTGGTTAAGAATCCTCCTGGCCAAGGCAAGGGACACAGGTTCAATCCCTGGTCTGGGAAGATCCCATATGCTGCAGCGCAACTAAGCCCATGCACCACAACTACTGAGCCTGCGCTCTAGAGCCCGCAAGCCACAACTAGTGAGCCCACGCGCCACAACTACCGAGCCCACGTGCCACAACTACCGAAGCCTGTGCACCTAGAGCCCGTGCTCCGCAACAAGAGAAGCCACGACAGTGAGAAGCTGGCTCACCGCAACTAGAGAAAGCCCATACGTAGCAATGAAGACCCAATGCAGCCAAAACTAAATAAATATATTTTTAAAAATATGGCTCTGATATTGTGTAGCTCTAAATCCTTGAACAAGTCACTTATAATCTTATTCTGCCTCAATGTTCATATCTGTCAAATGAGAGTCAGTAATTGTGTCACATAATTCTCCTTTCCTTTTCACCCCTTCCTCTTCCCCAGGTCAGAAATGGATTGAGATTTAAGGCCCTCTCAATGATTCTCCCTGGTTCAAATCCAGGCCATAAGCATATGTAGTTGGCCACATGGCATGGCTCCCTAGCTCCCCAAAAGAAATATCACTGCTATGGAATAGTCAAGATTCAAAGTGCTGCCTGGAAACTAGGGCTAGAGCATAGTCTGCCTCTCCTGATACTCCATCTCTTGCTACCACATGGATAGTGAGGAAACTTCTTCCACTCCAGCTCCTCTCTTACCTCTTTGCAAGGTTATCAGTGGAACTCTCCAACCATGGTAAGAAAAGATGTGCCAGGAAAGACAAGGAGGGTGGGGAGCAACTGCATTCCTGCTCTCACTCTTCCTTTTCATGGAGGCCACATGATCACTCTGGATCCAAACTCTAGGCTCTAAGGGCCTCCCATTAGCATTCTTCACATGCCCAGGTAGCTCACTGGGCTTTGAAGACAAAGCTCCAGCTAAAGGGGTCTTTTACAGGTCACTGTCTCTCATGCATCTTTTCTCTTGGAAAGTATCAATGAATATCTTGATACCATCCATCTCCAAGTTATCGAGGAAGTGAATCCAACGTCATGCTCCCCAACCACATCTTCCTGCTCCCATAGTGAAGGCACTTAAGCAAATACTTAAGAACTCATGTTTCTGCCCACAAAGACCCTGCAGAGGTATCCCATTCAATTTAAAGAATATCTGAGCCATGGAGATAGAAGAATAACTAAGACCTGCTTCTTGTCTTCAAAAAGCTTGCAGTGAGAGAGAAAGACATGAAAACAATTACAACACAAATATTGACCAAGTATGCACAAATATAGGGACTACCTTCGTCTGCCTATGGGAGCTGGACAAGGCAGAACCTTAAAGAAGCCTGAAGAATTAATAGGAATTTCAAATGGATAAAAGGGAAGGCGTTCCAAGCAGAGGTTCCAACAGGGACCAAGGCATATAGGTGAGAAGAGCTGCTCCATCTGGAGAATCACTCAGGCTTCCCTGGTGGCGTAGTGGTTGAGAGTCCGTCAACCACTACCATGGATAGATGGTAAAAATGCAAAGGAGCACAGGAGTGATAGGAGATGAGGCTGGTGAGGAGGGCAAGCTAAACAGTTTACTTTGAACTTAATCCACAGCTATCAGGAAGCTACTGAACTGTTTTCAATTTGAGGAGTGACCTAATCAGTTTTTGTTTTGTTTTAATTGATCTGGTGACAATAGCGAAGGATTAGATATATGTGACTGTGTGTGTTGGCACCTGTGTGAAAATGCATGCATTTGTGTGTGTTTCAGGGTAGAGTGTGGAGTAAAGGAGTAGACCAAGAGATCAAAGACGACGCCAGTGGATTCCTGGGTGGCTGTCAAACCCTGGGTTAGGAATATTAGGGTGAGGTGCAAGTTTGGGGGAGGAGAGAAAACTGATTAGTTTGGTTTGGGGTTTTTATACCTAGGAGAGATTTTTTTGGTCTATGGGAAATTTGGGTAAAGATGTTAAATCACCAGTAAGTTCTATGTATCTACAGCCTAGGAGAAGGGTCTAAATTGGACATTAAAGCTTGAGAATGATTAGCGTGAAGGGGCAGTAGACACCCTGGGCATGGATAGAATAACTCCTAGGTTTCTGATGGAGGTAGTAGGCGCCTTTGCACCAATCTTATATGCCTGCCAATCACCTGCTGAATGCAACCCATAGGGCCCTTCCAAAGAAATCTGCCACAGGAAGTTCATTATACATACATCTCCCTACTTCGTACTCTGAGATCCTGCGACTTTTGACAGAACGGACCCAAAAAAAAGATCAGGGAGCCTGACGCAGAGGCAAGTACTGATACGTTAGCCTGAGGCTTATGAAGTGCTTCCACACAGAGCTCTGCACACAGCCAGAGGTCCATTCCAGAAAGATCGTAAAAAAATGTTTTCCATTGTAAAGCAATTATACTCCAATAAAGATGTTAAAAAAATATGTTTTCCCATCTATAAAATGAACAAATTTACTATCCATATGCTAACACACTGGCCTTTAACCAGTTACTTGTACTGTCTTAACTTACTTGTCCCATCCATACCTCTAAGACAACTCCACGTCAGATAGAGAGACTTAATTGTCCCATCCATACCTCTAAGACAACTGCACATCAGATAGAGAGAAAAAGTGTTATATCTCTTACATTGTGCAGTGTTTTTTTGTTTTTGTTTTTTTTTTGCGGTACGCGGGCCTCTGACTGTTGTGGCCTCTCCCGTTGCGGAGCACAGGCTCCGGACGCGCAAGCTCAGCGGCCATGGCTCACGGGCCCAGCCGCTCCGCGGCATGTGGGATCTTCCTGGACCGGGGCACGAGCCCGCGTCCCCTGCATCGGCAGGCGGACTCTCAACCACTGCGCCACCAAGGAAACCCTGTGCAGTGCTTTTAAACACTTCCTTTCACACATGCATTACCCTACGAAATATTACAAGACAATAAAACAAAGGAAGGAAACATTTTCACTATGCCTCCTGCACTTATTCAATAAGTCCCATATCTCATCTAATTTACCTTTTCCATGAACTCTAAATAATCTGTACTATGACCAAAAAAGGTAAAAATTTTTTTCATTTTTAGAACAGCAGCACTACCTTTGAGGAAATGAAACCAAAAAGAGGGAGCAATTTATTACACAGTAGAAGCATGTCTACCCAAGTTCAGCCAGATGACAAGTAGGTCATATAGTATAGAAACATACAACATTCTGGAGAATTTTAAAAGCTTACCACAATCTCAGGTATGATAACCTAACAAAATTGAGCAAGGTCCTCTGACAACAATCTCTTGGGACCCACCAATCCTCCATTCCAAATTGTACTATTGTACAATTGTACATTTTCATTATTCTCTGGACATCCCACTAAGTACCTCAGCTGTCTCAAGGAACTTGACACCACGTGACCAAGGAGTCACCCTGTTTTACCCACATAGTTTTATTAAAATCTAGCACAATCTTAACAATCTAGTCATTCTACCATCTAATCTTAAAACTAAGCTTTTCTTTCCCTCTTTCTCTTTGATCTCCTTTTTTTTTTTTTCCTGGTGTTCTTAGGAGATGGGCTGGGGGTGGGGATTGTGAATCCACTGAAATTGAATCCTATAAATGTATTTCTTGGAGAGCCCATGGCCTTTGCCAGATTTTTTTTAAAGTCTTTGCCTCCCCAAATGTTATGACCAATTCTGTAAACTTAGTTACCTAAGAACGTTTCTTAACCTGACAGCACTCTGGTTAACAAACCTCTGTTCAATCAGTATCCTCAGGCGTTTCTGGATTCTTTGTACGTTTCTGATTCTTTGTACGTTTTTAAGTTGTGCTAGATTTTAATAAAATCCAGGATTCACAATTAGCTCTTTCCATGAACATGCTAATCTTGCTGACTCTTACTGAGAAATTGCTTCTTTGGAAGGAAAAAAAAAAAAAAAAGAACTAGCAAGGGTTGGTCAAACCATCACTAACATCCTAGGGTTATCATTTAGAGCTGAAGTGTGGAGCTTCTCCCTCCTAACAAATTTATCAAGGTACACATCGAATACCATTTATAGAACACAAAGATTCGTTTCAAGCCTGTGTTAATCTGAGAGAGCCGCTTACTTTTCGTGCATCTTTATGATACATCAGAAAAGAATTTGAGGCTAGGATTGTTTGACTGCTTCTGTGAATGAAGCACGGGCATTAAATACAGAAAGAAAAGTTCCTATGACTGAACATAGACATACATCATACTAGTCAGTATGGCAAAAATCATGGTTAGCTCTAAAGTACACGGCTCAACTAGTTTTCGTAGCTTTTTGGTTAACTGGTATAGTCCAGAACATTTCCTTTACGTCTGTAATTCTATTCGCCCCAAATGCTGCAAAGAGAACGTTTAAACTAAATCCTCAAATGCGAGTGGGTCAAGCAGCTAATAAAGGTCCGGTGGCGGCGACGGAGAAGGGGTAACGACGGTATTCAGGGCGCAGGTAGGGCGAGGGGCTGATGATGACTATAACCCAGGGCCATCACCTTTACACCTGTGCTCGGGGATGAGTTGATAACCCAGCTCTACGCGGCGAAAATGAGGGCAGGGCAGTCGCGGTGCCGAGAGGAGTCCCCAGGTTTGGTGCCCGCTTGGCAGCCCTGCTGCGCGGCCTGCACCAGCCCGGCAGGCGGCGGGCTCGCGTAGAGCGCGAAACCGGGAGCGGGGCCGCGAGCGGCGGCCGACACGAGGGGACGACGGCGCGGGGTCCTGGAGTACGGGGTCACTCCTCCCTCCCGCCCACAGTGCGGCACCGCGCCCAGCCCGCAGCCCCGCTCACCCGGACTCTTCAGGTTGTAACGCGTCTCCATGGCGGGTCGCTGTCCCGGCTCCGGCCTCCCGGCTCGCCGCCGCAGCCGATGCCGCCACCTCTCCGCGCCGCTGCCGCCCGGGTCTCAGCGCGGCTCGGACCGACCGGACCTGGCCCAGGAACCTCCGGGGACGCCGCCCAGCCCTGGCCAGGACTGCCGGCGGGGCGGGAGGGCGAGGGCGAGGCGCGGGCTCCGCGATAGCGCCGCCTCCTCCGCTGCTCCCCCGCCTCCCTGAGGGCTGGGCAGGCGCCGGCGCCGGCCCGGGTGTAGCTGCGGGGGGCCGGGCTGGAGGTCAGCCTCCTCGTCTGGCCGCGGGCCCAACCCTGCCGCGGCCGCCCGGCCTGCGTCACCCGCCCTCTCCCCGGTTTTGTGAAGTTGTCCTGACGTGGCAGTCGCTTCGTGGCGGAAGGGCGGCGTGGCCGCGGGCCACTTCGCCGGCCCCGGGAAGCCCGCTCCGGGATCTGAAAGAGCGAGCAGCGCCCAGGTCGTCTTCCTCTCACCCCCGGCCGCCCGGAGGCCGACCTTACGCCGGGCCCATCCGACATCCCCCGGCGCTCGCGAAGCTCCCCGCGGAGCTGCGCGGCCGGAAGCGCCCCGGCCCTGCTCGTGGCGGGCTGGGTCCGGGCCCGGGCCCTCTACACCGGGTTCAGAGCCGCCCCGGCCCGGCGCCCGCGTGCACCGGCGCCTGCCAAGTGCTTTGTTTTTAGATCAATAGTTGTTTGGGGGTGGAAACAGTTAAATCGGGAAGATAAAATCCAGTGATAAGGGATTGAGTAGGGTTTTATAAGGATTCTTTTTCAGACAAATGTGTTTAGGTGCAAGGCACTTAAGCATTTGGGGAGATTAAAAAAAAAGAATTGAATCGGGGAAAGCATACAAATATGAAAGGTATATCCTTAAAGAACACACTGTTCAGCCTTCGTTGCGGAAAGAGTGGGATTGAGAAAAAGAGGACAGACAGGACTGGGGGTTTTGAAGACTTAAAAGAGGAGCAAAGACTTAGGAAAAGAGGGGAGATTGGGATGGTGAGGAAGATGAAGAGGGAAGGAAAGAAGTCTAGGTGGGATGAAGAGGGTTAATCAGGTTGGGCAAGTTTCATTTTGTTATGTAAAAGTAGAAAACTTGCTTTTGACAGGAGCAGAATATGCCACCTCGAAATGTGCCTCTTTGGCGTAAGGATTATTTCGAGCTGATTATTTTTGAGAAAGAGCAGGCTCAAGAGAATCTCTGAAAACAGAGTAGAAATTACACTTTTCTAGGCGAAATTTACGTTTCTTAGCGTCTTCCTCTCTCTAAAGAGAAGAAATGTTGACTCTAAATCACAAGAGAGTCTCAATGGAGAAGGCACTGACAAATCTGCAAAATAATCTTTACCCTTGTTTAAGTGCTTTTCCTATAACCTCCCATAACTGACCTCCCTCCAATCCCCCTACAGTTTTCTTTTGTCTTTAGTTGAAGATAGTATTTAAGGTGGTGACTTGGGTCAAATCAGGGAGTTACTTGGCTTGTTTTTCTTTTGTTCATCTGTGTATTACAAGGGGTTTCAGCCAAGAACTCATAAGGGTAGAGGGAAAATTATTTTCCTTCCTATATTTTCTGTTGTTAAAATTAAGAATCTGAAGTGAATTGAGGGCTTCCCTGGTGGTACAGTGGTTAAGAATCCACCTGCCAATGCAGGGGACACGGGTTCGAGCCCTGGTCCAGGAAGATCCCACATGCCACAGAGCAATGAAGCCCGTGAGCCACAACTACTGAAGCCCACGTGCCACAACTACTGAGCCCGCGTGCCTAGAGCCCATGCTCTGCAACAAGAGAAGCCACGGCAATGAGAAGCCCACGCACCTCAATGAAGAGTAGCCCCCGCTCACCGCAACTAGAGAAAGCCCGTGCACAGCAATGAAGACCCAATGCAGCCAAATAAATAAATAAATTTATTTATTTATTTTAAAAAAATAAAGTAAATTTAGTTCTTGATATCTGATTGTATCAGCAACCCTTTGTGAAGAGTGAAATTTGGAGGAGGTGTGGGTAGGAGGTGGAGGATATCAAAAATAAAACTAAATAGTATCTTTTAAAACATTCCGTGATGTTGTTTTCTGAAAAGTAAACTGGTAAACTGATTGGCACATATATGCATCCAAAATGGAACACCAGTGTGCTGCTTCATTCACTCATTCTTTGTGTTGAATCTTCAAATTGTCTAATGCTTGACACGCTCTCTGTACCACAGCTCTGCAAAAGCCAGCATTCGTGCAATAGGCGTCACAATGGAGAGGCTTATGAAGCAGGTACTGTTGTTACTGATCAAGTTCATGTGCTGGATGCACAGTGAGGCCAAACAAGCCAAAACATTGGAGTTTGGAGCAGAGAAATGTTTATGGCAGGGCCAAGCAAGGAGAATGGGTGGCTCGTGCTCAAAAGACCCAAACTCCCTCATGGTTTTCAGGGAGGAGTTTTTAAAGGCAACATTTGGGGTGAGGGCTATAGGGTGTGTGACTTTTTTCTGATTGGTTGGTGGGGAGGTAACAGGGTGGTGCTCCAGGGACCTTGTGCTCAGCCTGAAGCTACCATCCTCCACCTGGATGGGGGCCTTAGTTCCTATAGAAGGACTCTACATATATCCCTTGAGGAGGAACTAGGACTCTGCTTTCTCACTGTACTATTGTTTCTTGAGTGCTTTCCCTTTGTTTCTGCATTCCATCACTTCCCTGATCAGTAACTGTTTGAATCTGCCCTTTGGAATTCACAGAAAGTCTAAGGGGCTGAAGCCTCTTTCCTACAAACAAGAAACTGGGAACACAGGAAGGCTTTTGTGCCTGGGAGGACCCCGCAGGGTCCTGCTTTAAAATATTTATTCTTCCACATTTAGAAGTGTTCTTATTTTTTTAAATGATTGTTTTCTTGAGCACAAAAGTAATACATGATTGTTGTTTAATATTTAGAATATGAACAAAATACAAATCTCCTATAGTTCTACTGCTCAGAAATGGTCATGATTAACATTTTAGTGTATTTACCTTTAGCCTTTGTTTAGAAAGCCTAGGTATGTTATTAGGGTTGAAATTCTATTGTTTATACTTTTTTTATACTAAAAATATCTGCCATAAGCTAACTGGATTACTTGTTTTGCAAGCCACAGAGCTATTAATGACTTGTTTTTTGTTTGTTTGTTTGTTTTGCCACACCATGAGACATGTGGGATCTTAGTTCCCTGACCAGGGATCAAACCCGTGCTGCCTGCAGTAGAAGCACAGAATCTTAACCACTGGACCACCAGGGAAGTCCCTGACTTATGTTGTTAAAAAGGAAATGACAGGGCTTCCCTGGTGGCGCAGTGGTCGAGAGTCCGCCTGCCGATGCAGGGGACACAGGTTCGTGCCAGGGTCCGGGAAGATCCCACATGCCACGGAGCGGCTGGGCCCGTGAGCCATGGCTGCTGAGCCTTCGCGCCTGGAGCCTGTGCTCCGCAACGGGAGAGGCCACAACAGTGAGAGGCCCACGTACTGCAAAAAAAAAAAAAAAAAAAAAGGAAATGACAGGCCCAAAATGGAGTCACTTGTGTTAAGCCCCATGTCAGCAAATCACGACCCAATACCCAATCTAATTGTAGTTACGGCCTCTTCCAGGAATGCATTCTGTACTGGTCAGTCGAATTTTCTGATCAGCACCAATGAAGTAATCTTCCACATAGCCCCCTGCCATCCCAGTAGGTAGGTTATCTAAAACTGAAACAACCCACTCTTTTCCCCTTTCTGCCTATAAAAGCCTTCCATCTTGTACAACTCCTTGGAACTCCTTTTTATTTATTAGATGGGATGCTGCCTGGTTCATGAATCCTTCAATAAAGCCAATTAGATCTTTAACTCAGTTGAATTCTCTTTTTTTAACAGTTTGAATTGATAAATTTTATATCAGTGTCTTCCTAGAGTATAATTCAAAATAAAAAACACCTCAGAAAGCCATGTATGGACTTTATTGTAAACATTTTATTAATTACTTAGACTATTTAATGAGGTTTTGATTTTTCATTAAAAAAACCAAAAATAACGCTGCCAGTTTTTCCTACTGTTTTTTTTCCCCCCCAAGATTTCCCCTTTGTAATGGTTAATAAGAAAAATGGTACTAATTTGCTGGCTGGTATTAATGTTAGGAGATGTTGGTTATTATCAGGGGCACAAGTTTAAACTCTGGTTACGTAAACAAAAATGTCTGCCAGGAAGGAGTTCTTTGTTTTTTTCATGCCTTGCCTTACTGCATTGCAGGTGTAATAGCTTTGCTTTTGTCTACCATCTGGTGGCCAGCTGAGAGATCCAGGAGAGAAACTGCCTCTCCATTCCTTTTTCTCAATTTCTGCTATAGCTGAGGTGTCTTCCCTGCTCATTCTATTTGAACAATTTTCTAATACTATATTCCAGAAGAAAATATTATGGAGAGATATCAAATGAGTATACTTGAAACCAGTGGAGTGCTTACAATAATAGTGCAGTAGATTTCTTCCACCAGATGACCCATACCTCATTTTAAAAGATTTTCCCCACTAATAAGCAAAGAAGCATTTTCTAAACACAGTACTTAATAGTTGTTTGCAACATTATTAAAATGATTTTTATTGTGGCATTCTTAAAAATGATGTCTTTTCTTGGAAACCTAATTTGCTACCATAGCTTTGAATTATCTGACATCTCCTCCCAAATTACAGCTCTTGGTAGTAGGGATGAGGAAAAGGAAACCTGCGTAGTATTGTGCTTTTGCTTTATTTGCATGGATTGCATTTCTTTGGTTTTTTTTTTTTTTTCGAAATAAAGGTGCTTTTAAAATTAGCAAAAAAAATTACAATACTCATATTCCTTACTCCTTAGTTCTGATGAACCAATGAGTTTGACATGAGATCTTTCATTTGCTAAACTTAGCTCTAAAGGAAACACCTGCAACTAAGATAAAACTGGTGTTCATGGGTGAAAGAAAGGTACTTCATGATGGGCCAGAAGAGAGTCCTACACAGCTGCATCTTCTCTCTCGCACCGAGTCCTCTCCTAATAGCTCTTCAGGCACTGTCCCTCTGCCACTCTGTGCCTTTTTTTCTTGTGTCCCCATATCTTGTCATGCCGATTTGTCATTCTCTGGACCCCTTTTAGCCACTTGCTGATGGATGACGCTCGGTCAGCTACAAACCAGCCAGAATAGCTTAGAACTCTGCTCCCTACCTTCACAGAAGTTTCGATTTCTATTTATTGGGAAATTGCAAAATGACAAAAAATACTGAGTTCAATACTTTTAAACAAACTTGTATTTTATTTACCATTATAGCATCCACAAACTTTCAAAAAATAATAGTTCATAGATGTGCAAAACACACACGATGCTCAGGGTGCACGGGAATTATGGGACTCAGTAATTCTGCAGCCACAGAGCATTTAGACAATATTATTAACGTCTTTAGAACAAACAACCCTACCTGCTTCCCATTAAAATTCACGTTACAATTATGGCACATTTTGAATAATAACCAAGTCATCCACTTCTAAAAACTGGTCCTGGACTTCCCCACGATGTATTCTTTTAGCACAGAATAACCAAAAAATTGCAGGTATGCCATACTCCGTCTGCCTTATAGCATCTTGTGAAAAAATAGCTGGGCCAGTCTGACTTCCCCAGAAGTTGAACTGGGCTTTAGGTGCAGATGTTCTTTAATGGAAGTATACATCATACATGCCAGGACAGAAAGCAAATTTTTCCCCAAAATATTGTTCTTCAGAAAAGAGAGTTGCCTTATATTTTTTTCTTTACTTTGTCCTTTTTGAACAAACAACTCTTCAGGAAGACACTATCTCTTGAAAGGACCTCAAGTGATGGCAGTTTTCTATCTTATAAAGGTCAGCTAGCAAAATCAGGGGGAAATGGTGAAAACATATTTATTAATTATTCCTGAGGTTATGACCACGGAGAACAAGCACTGGAGATCATAATTAGTAAGCTTCTTACAAAGGTATTAGAAAATGGAATACAAGACCTATTTGTGGAGATTGTGAATATGCAAGGGGAAAAAAAACACTTGTCCCAATTTGTAACAAATGGTTCCTGAGATGCAGTAAAATCTCCACTGACAGCATCCTACTCAATTCAAAACCTGTTCTATCTTAAATAACTAGAACGGAACTGTTAGATGACTCAAAATGTTGCTCCAGTGATGAGAGAGACCCTGCTGTAGCAGATCCCTGTGAAGAATTTGACTAAAATTATTTGAGTGAAGAAAAAGTAACTTTTCTAAATTAATACCATTTTGTATAATTTTTGATATTAAATGCAAATATTTAAATATCTAAATGAGGGCTTCACTGGTGGCACAGTGGTCGAGAGTCCACCTGCCAATGCAGGGGACGTGGGTTCGTGCCCCGGTCCGGGAAGATCCCACATGCCACGGAGCGGCTGGGCCCGTGAGCCATGG
>RJWK010016808.1:0-25677 GCA_004363435.1 Platanista minor
ATGTAAAAAAAAAAGACAAGAGAAAAACTATTCCTCATTATTATGAACTTTAAAAAAAATAGTAGTAGAAGTGGTATCTATTATTATTATGCTCTGCCTTACGGCCTTGTATTATTTATCATATCTAGAGCACTGTTTTTCTGCCTCATAATCTTCTGCATAGTCCTGTTTCCTTGCAACACCATTTTTTTCTTAACACCTTTATTGGAGTATAACTGCTTTACAATGTTGTGTTAGTTTCTGCTATATAACAAAGTGAATCAGCTATATGTATATATATATCCCCATGTCACCTCCTTCTTGTGTGTCCCTCCCACAATCTCTATCCCACCCATCTAAATGGTCACAAAGCATGGAGCTGATGTCCTTGGGCTATGTGGCTGCTTCCTACTGCCTATTTTACATTTGTTAGTGAATATAAGTACATGCCACTCTCACTTCCTCCCAGCTTACCCTTCCCCCTCCCCATTTCCTCAAGTCCTTTCTCTACATCTGGGTCTTTATTCCTGTCCTACCCCTAGGTTCTTCAGAACCATTTTTTTTTTTAGATTCCATATGTTTGTGTTAGCATACAGTATTTGTTTTACTCTTTCTGACTTACTTCACTCTGTATGACAGACTCTAGGTCCAAACACCTCACTACAAATAACTAAATTTCGTGTCTTTTTATGGCTTAGTAATATTCCATTGTATATATGTGTCACAGCTTCTTTATCCATTCAACTGTCAGTGGACACATATGTTTCTCTCATTACTTGGCTATTTTAAATAATGCTGCTATGAACACTGTGGTACATGACTCTTTGAATTATGGTTTTCCCAAGGTATATGCACATTAGTGGGATTGCTCTGTCACAAGGTATTTCTATTTTTAGTTTATTTTGGAACCTCCATGCTGTTCTCTGTAGTGGATGTATCAGTTTACATTCCCACCAACAGTGCAAGAGGGTTCCCTTTTCTCCACACCCTCTCCAGCATTTATTGTAGCAGATTTTTTGATGATGGTCATTCTGACTGGTATGAGATGATATCTCATTGTAGTTTTGATTTTAATTTCTCTAATAATTAGTGATGTTGAGCATTCTTTCATGTGTTCCTTGGCAATCTGTATATCATCTTTGGAGAAATGCCTATTTAGGTCTTCTGCCCATTTTTGGATTGGGTTGTTTGTTTTTTTTTTTATATTGAGCTGAATGAGCTGCTTGTAAAGTTTGGAGATTAATCCTTTGTCAGTTACCTTAGTTTGGGATTGTCTTTTTGTCTTATTTATGGTTTCCTTTGATGTGGAAAAGCTTTTAAGTTTCATTAAGTCCCATTTGTTTATTATTGTTTTTGCTTCCATTTCTCTAAGATGCGGGTCATAAAGGATCTTGCTGTGATTTATGTGATAGAGGGTTCTGCCTATGTTTTATTCTCAGAGTTTTATGCTGTCTGGCCTTACATGTCGGTCTTTAATCCATTTTGAGTTTATTTTTGTGTATGGTGTTAGGGAGTGTTTTAATTGCATTCTTTTACATGTAGCTGTCCAGTTTTCCCAGCACCACTTATTGAAGAGACTGCTTTTCTGCCATTGTATATCCTTGCCTTCTTTGTCATAGATTAGTTGACCATAGGTGCGTGGGTTTATTTCTGGGCTTTCTAACCTGTTCCATTGATCTATATTTCTGTTTTTGTGCCTATACCATACTGTCTTGATTTATGTAGCTTTGTAGTATACTCTGAAGTCAGGAGGTCTGATTCCACCAGCTCAGTTTCTCTTTTCAAGATTGCTTAGGCTATTCGGGGTCTTTTGTATTTCCATACAAATTGTGAAATTTTTTGTTCTAGTTCTGTGTAAAATGCCATTGGCAGTTTGATAGGGATTGCACTGAATCTGTAGATTGCTTAGGGTAGTAGAGTCTTTTTCACAATGTTGATTATTCCAATCCAAGAATATGGTATATCTCTCCATCTATTAGTATCATCTTTAATTTATTTCATCAGTGTCTTTTAGCTCTCTGCATACAGGTCTTTTGTCTCCTTAGGTAGGTTTATTCCTAGATATTTTTTTCTTTTTGTTGCAATGGTAAATGGGAATGTTTTCTTGATTTCACTTTCAGAATTTTCATCATTAGTATCTAGGAATGCCAGAGATATCTGTGCATTAATTTTGTATCCTGCTACTTTACCAGATTCATTGATTAGCTCTAGAAGTTTCCTGGTAACATCTTTAGGAATACCTATGTAGAGTATCATGTCATCTGCAAACAGGGACAGCTTTACTTCTTCTTTTCTGATTTGGATTCCTTTTATTTCCTTTTCTTCTCTGATTGCTGTGGCTAATACTTACAAGACTATGTTGATTAAGAGTGGTGAAAGTGGGCAACCTTGTTTTGTTTCTGATCTTAGTGGAAATGCTTTCAGTTTTTCACCATTGAGGATGATGTTGGCTGTGTGTTTGTCATATATGGCCTTTATTATGTTAAGGAAAGTTCCCTCTATGCCTACTTTCTCCAGGGTTTTTATCATAAATGGGTGTTGAATTTTGTTGCAAGCTTTCTCTGCATCTATTGAGATGATCATATGGTTTTTCTCCTTCAATTTGTTAATATGGTGTATCACGTTGATTGATTTGCGTATATTGAAGAATCCTTGCATTCCTGGGATAAACCCCACTTGATCATGGTGTATGATCCTTTTAATGTGCTGTTGGATTCTGTTTGCTAGTATTTTGTTGAGGATTTTTTCATCTATGTTCATCAGTGATATTGGTCTGTAGTTTTCTTTCTTTGTGACATCCTTGTCTGGTTTTGGTATCGGGGTGATGGTGGCCTCATAGAATGAATTTGAGAGTGTTGTTCCCTCGGATATATTTTTTGTTTTTGTTGTTTGGTTTTTTGTTTGTTTGTTTGTTTTGTTTTTGTGTTACGTGGGCCTCTCACTGTTGTGGCCTCTCCCGTTGCTGAGCACAGGCTCAGGATGCACCATCTCAGTAACCATGGCTCATGGGACTAGCTGCTCCGCGGCATGTGGGATCTTCCTGAACAGGGGCCTGAACCCGTGTCCTCTGCATCGGCAGGTGGACTCTCAACCACTGCGCCACCAGGGAAGCCCCCTCTGATATATTTTGGAAGAGTTTGAATAGGATAGGTGTTAACTCTTCTCTAAATGCTTGATAGAATTTGCCTGTGAAGCCACCTGATCCTGGGCTTTTGTTTGTTGGAAGATTTTTAATCACAGTTTCAATTTCAGTGCTTGTGCTTTGTCTGTTCATACTTTCTATTTCTTCCTGATTCAATTTTGTGCAGGTTGTACATTTCTAAGAATTTGTCCTTTTCTTCCAGGTTGTCCATTTTATTGGCATAGAGTTGCTTGTAGTAATCTCTCATGATCTTTTCTATTTCTTCAGTGTCAGTTGTTACCTCTCCTTTTTAATTTCTAATTCTATTGATTTGAGTCTTCTCCCTTTTGTTCTTGATGAGTCTGGCTAATGGTTTATCAATTTTGTTTATCTTCTCAAAGAACCAGCTTTTACTTTTATTGATCTTTTCTACCGTTTCCTTCATTTCTTTTTCATTTATTTCTGATCTGATCTTTATGATTTCCTTCCTTCTGCTGACGTTGGGGTTTTTTTGTTCTTCTTTCTCTAATTGCTTTAGATGCAAGGTTAGGTTTTTTATTCGAGATGTTTCCTGTTTCTTAAGGTAGGATTGTATTGCTATAAACTTCCCTCTTAGAACTGCTTTTGCTGCATCCCATAGGTTTTGGGTCATCATGTCTGCATTGTCATTTGTTTCTAGGTATGTTTTTGATTTTCTCTTTGATTTCTTCAGTGATCACTTCGTTATTAAGTAGTGTATTGTTTAGCCTCCATATGTTTGTATTTTTTACAGATCTCTTCCTTTAATTGATGTCTAGTCTCATAGCGTTGTGTTCAGAAGAGATACTTGACACAATTTCAATTTTCTTAAATTAACCAAGGCTTGATTTGTGACCCAAGATATGATCTATCCTGGAGAATATCCATGAGCACTTGGGAAAAATGTGTATTCTGTTGTTTTTGGATGGAATGTCCTATAAATATCAATTAAGTCCATCTTGTTTAATGTATTATTTAAAGCTTGTGTTTCCTTATTTATTTTCATTCTGGATGATCTGTCCATTGGTGAAAGTTGGGTGTAAAAGTCCCCTACTATGAATGTGTTACTGTCGATTTCCCCTTTTTTGGCTGTTAGTAGTTGCCCTATGTATTGAGGTGCTCCTGTGTTGGGTGCATATATATTTACAATTGTTATATATTCTTCTTGGATCGACCCCGTGATCATGATGTAGTGTCCTTCTTTGTCTCTTCTAATAGTCTTTATTTTAAAGTCGATTTTTTCTGATATGAGAATTGCTACTCCAGCTTTCTATTGGTTTCCATTTGCATGGAATATCTTTTTCCATCCCCTTACTTTCAGTCTGTATGTGTCTCTAGGTCTGAAGTGGGTCTCTTGTAGACAGCATATATATGGGTTTTGTTTTTGTATCCATTCAGCCAGTCTGTGTATTTTGGTGGGAGCATTTAATCTGTTTACATTTAAGGTGATTTTCGATATGTATGTTCCTATTCCCATTTTCTTAATTGCTTTGGGTTTGTTATTGTAGGTCTTTTCCTTCTCTTGTGTTTCTTGCCTAGAGAAGTTCCCTTGGCATTTGCTGTAACGCTGGTTTGGCGGTGCTGAACTCTCTCAGCTTTTGCTTGTCTGTAAAGCTTTTAATTTCTCTATCAAATCTGAATGAGATCCTTGCTGGGTAGAGTAATCATGGTTGCAGGTGTTTCTCCTTCATCACTTTAAATATGTCCTGCCAGTCACTTCTGTCTTTAAGAGTTTCTGCTGAAAGATCTGATGTTAACCTTATGGGGATTCTCTTGTGTGTTATTTGTTGTTTTTCCTTTGTTGCTTTTAATATATTTTCTTTGTATTTAGTTTTTGATAGTTTGATTAGTATGTGCCTTGGCATGTTTCTCCTTGGATTTATCCTGTATGGGACTCTCTGTGTTTCCTGGACTTGATTAACTACTTCCTTTCCCGTATTAGGTAAGTTTTCAACTATAATCACTTCCAGTGTTTTCTCAGTCCCATTCTTTTTCTCTTCTTCTTCTGGGACCCCTATAATTCGAATGTTGATGTGTTTAGTGATGTCTCAGAGGACTCTGAGACTCTCCTCAGTTCTTTTCGTTCTCTTTTCTGTATTCTGCTCTGAGGTAGTTATTTCCAGTATTTTATCTTCCAGGTCACTTATCCATTCTTCTGCCTCAGTTATTCTGCTATTGAGCCCATCTAGAGTATTTTTAATTTCATTTATCGTGTTGTTCATTGTTGCTTGTTTCATCTTTAGTTCTTCTAAGTCCTTGTTAATTCTATTTCCAAGGTTTTGGATTATCTTTACTATCATTATTATGAATTCTTTTTCAGATAGATTGCCTATTTCCCCTTCATTTGTAAGGTCTGGTGGGTTTTTATCTTGCTCCTTCATCTGCTGTGTGTTTTTCTGTCTTCTCATTTTGCTTATCTTACTGTGTTTGGGGTCTCCTTTATGCAGGCTTCAGGTTTGTAGTTCTCGTTGTTTTTGGTGTCTGTCCCCAGTTGCTAATGTTGGTTCAGTGGGCTGTGTAGGCTTCCTGGTGGAGGGGACTAGTGCCTGCGTTCTGATGCATGAGGCTGTATCTTTCTTTCTTGTTGGCAGTTCCTTGTCTGGTGGTGTGTTTTGGGGTGTCTGTGGACTTATTATGATTTTAGGCAGCCTATCTGCTAAAGGGTGGGCTGTGTTCGTGTCTTGTTAGTTGTTTGTCATAGGGTGTCCAGCACTGTAGCTTGCTGGTCATTGAGTGAAGCTGGGTGCTGGTGTTGAGATGGAGATCTCTGGGAGATTTTCGCCTTTTGATATATGTGAGCTGGGAGGTCTCTTGTGGACCAGTGTCCTGAAGTTGGCTTTCCCACCTCATAGGCACAGCACTGACTCCTGGCTGCAGTACCAAGATCCTTTCATCCACATGGCTCAGAATAAAAGGGAGAAAACGTAGAAAGAAAGACAGAAATACAGCAAGAAAGAAAGAAAGAAAGAAAGAAAGAAAGAAAGAAAGAAAGAAAGGAAGGAAGAAAGGAAGGAAGGAAGGAGGGAAGGAAGGAGGGAAGGAGGGAAGAAAGTAGATAAAATAGAATAATGTTTGATAAAATAAAATAAGGTTATTAAAATAAAAAATAATTATTAAGATAGAAAACTTTTTTAAAGTTAAAAATGAAAACAAACAAACAAAACCGGACAGATAGAACCCTAGGACAAATGGTGAAGGCAAAGCTATACAGACAAAATCTCACACAGAAGAATACACATACACACTCATAAAAAGAGGAAAAGAGGGAAAAAAAAATAAATCTCTCTCTCAAAGTCCACCTCCTCACTTTGGGATGATTTGTTGTCTATTCATATCTTCCAGAAATGCAGGGTATGTCAAGTTGATTGTGGGGATTTAATCTGCTTCTCCTGAGGCTGCTGGGAGAGATTTCCCTTTCTTTTCTTTGTTCGCACAGCTCCTGGGATTCAGCTTTGGATTTGGCCCCGCCTCTGCATGTAGGTCGCTGGAGGGTGTCTGTTCTTTGCTCAGACAGGACGGGGTTAAAAGAGCAGCTGACTCATGGGCTCTGGCTCACTCAGGCTATGGGCAGGGAGGGACACGGAGTTCGGGCCGAGCCTGTGGTGGCAGAGGCCGGCAGGACGTTGCACCAGCCTGAGGAGCGCCATGCGTTCTACCAGAGAAGTTTTCCCTGGATCAAGGGACCCTGGCGTTGGCTGGCTGCACAGGCTCTGGGAGCGGAGGTGTGGAGAGTGACCTTTGCTTGCACACAGGCTTTTTGGTGGTGGCAGCAGCAACCTTAGCATCTCAGGCCCGTCTCGGGGATCAGTGCTGATAGCCACGGCTTGCACCCGTCTCTGGAGCTCCTTTAAGCAGCGCTCTTAATCCCCTTTCCTCACGCACCAGGAACCAAAGAGGGAAGAAAAATCTCTTGCCTCTTTGGCAGGTCCAGACATTTCCTGGACTCCCTCCCAGCTAGCCGTGGTGCACTAACACCCTGCAGGCTGTGTTCACACCGCCAACCCCATTCCCCTCCCTGTGCTCCGACCGAAGCCTGAGCCTCAGCTCCCAGCCGCACCCGCCCTGGCGGGGGAGCAGCCAAGCCTCTCAGGGTGGTGAGTGCTGGTCGGCAGCGATCCTCCGTGTGGGAATCTCTCCACTTTGCCCTCCGCGTCCCTGTTGCTGTGCTCTCCTCCGCAGCTCCGAATCTTCCCCCTTCTGCCACCTGCAGTCTCTTCCTGCAAAGGGGCTTCTAGTGTGTGGAAACCTTTCCTTCTTCACAGCTCCCTCCCACTTATGCCAGTCCCATCCCTATCCTTCTGTCTCTGTTTTTTCTTTTTTCATTTGCCCTACCCAGGTACATGGGGAGTTTCTTGCCTTTTGGGAGGTCTGAAGTGTTCTGCCAGCGTTCAGTAGGTTTTCTCTAGGAGTTGTTCCACGTGTAGATGTATTTCTGGTGTATCTGTGGGGACGAAGGTAATCTCCGCGTCTTACTCTTCCGCCGTCTTCTCTCTCCTCCAACAACTTCTTAAAGATGTTTCAAAGTTATATTTTTAGCATTACACCAAACCAATCAAACCTACTTTTGAAGATGTAGGTCTGATTTTTTTCACACTGTGCATTTGTGAATAATATGCTTTTCAATGTGATAACAAAGTATGAGAACAGAATTTCTCTCTCTTTTTTGTGATAAGGGCTAAGTTTCGTACTATTCTTGAGAATCTCTATAGTCTTGTTTCTCACAAGCTGTGGGGCAATAATGCCGTTATCAAAGCTAATGAAGTGAGAGGTCTGTATCATTATTATGAGCAGTGAGCTCAAAAGGAAAAGGCCCAAACCTCTTGGCCAGGACATATATCAGCTGGAGCCCTGGGGAGGCTTTTTACAAATTTCAAACACTACTTAGGAGGTTAGAGTCATTTCTGATAAATAGAATTGCTAGCTGATATCTCTTGAAAGTGGCAAGAGTAGCTGGAAAGCAAATATCAACCTAAAATAGAGTCATATTTTTCATAAGCAGTGATTTACTGGTGAATCCACCTGGATGGCTACAAACACTAGCTACCAAATAAATAAATAAATAAATAAATAAATAAATAAATAAATAAATAAATAAGGCTAAGCTTTCATGAATCATTTGTTATGTGTGTCAAATATACAATTGTGATTAAAACTTGTCTGTAGTTTGCCCATTCATTCATTCATGAAATGTTTCTCAAGTACCTACTGCAAGCTATGCACTTTATATTGGTTCTTTGATATTGGGAATGAATAATAACATTGTCAAAAAAAAATGTCTTTACCTCTGCTGTGACCCTGGAGATTCCCTCCATTTTACCTCTGCTGTGACCCTGGAGATTTCTCAGCTTCATTATAGGTATAGTCTGACTTAGCTCTGGTACAGATGATCGAATCAATATCCTTATCCCAGGATATCTTAGATCCTGCTATGATAGTAGAATGTTTGAAATTAATTTACTTCATTTGAGAGAAAAATCAATAATTTCTCTGTGATCAATTTAATAGGGGCTAAGTGACTAGTAAATACATTAGTCATTTTTAATATTTACCTTAAAAGTATATTTAGTTTGGAAAAACCTATGTTCCAAACATTGTTATAAAAATGTAATTATCTTGTTCCAAAAACAGATACAGAAAAGAAGAGGAAATTAATTCAATCTCTACTGCATCGTGATCCTATTTCTTTAATTACCTGAATCTAAATATTTCAGTAATGATCAAAGTAATTATTAACAATGTTCTGTAGATTTAAATATTCTCTTAAGCATTAGTCAAAAAATGTGTATAGATTTCTTTTATTTTCCAAACACAAAACTGACAAGAATAAATCAGAGTCCCCACCATGTATTTAATGATAATTTTGAAGTCTCTCTCTCTCTCTCTCTCTCTCTCTCTCTCTCTATATATATATATATATATATATATTTATTTATTTATTTATTTATTTCTTGTCTTAGCAATATTGAAAAGGTATTTACAATCTACACTACTTTCATTATTAGAGTCAATTCAAGATGGGAACAATGAAACATAACTGTTGTCCTTTTTTTCTAAGTGACTTTAAAAAGATCTTTATACCTTGTAATTAATTGGCCAACTAGGGAAATCTGCTGTAGAAATAAATGCAGTTCAAATAGTATTCCATAGTAGATGGCATTTGTTCATAAAACTTTTTTCTGAAAACTATTAAAACATACATGAGAAAGTACCAGTTACTTAGCCCATAGAGAGTTCCTTACAGAAAAAGCTGTGGGAATTATCATACAATAATAATAAAAACAGTGAATGTGTTACCTAGGGCATGAGATCATACACTCTTGGTGACTTTAGTCACCAGGTTTTATATCTAATTAGGTCGATCAATGTGCTTCAGCATCAGTTTAAATAGCTGACACTTTACTGAAAAATTAAAATTTATTTGCGTGAAATATGTAGAGAACTGCAGTCTTAAAGTGACATTGGATGTTTCACTCACAAGAATACTTTTCATCACTATATAACATTTTTTTTAAATTAATTAATTTATTATTTATATTTGGCTGCATTTGGTCTCTGTTACGGTATGTGGGCCTTTCATCACGGTGGCCTCTCTTGTTGTGGAGCACGGGATCCAGGTGAGCAGGCTTCAGTAGTTGTGGCACACGGGCTCAGCAGCTGTGGCCCACGGGCTCCAGAGTGCAGGCCCAGCAGCTGCAGCACCCGCACCTAGCCACTTCGCAGCATGTGGGATCCTCCCAGACCAGGGCTTGAACCCACATCTCCCGCACTGGCAGGCAGGCTCTCAACCACTGCACTACTAGGGAGGCCCCTATATAACATTTTTGATAGGCATCTTAAAGTAAAGCAGTAGATATGAAGATATTAGTTTTCACATTTCCCTAAAGACTATAACAACTTTAAATTATTGCAGAAAATAATGCCTGGAACACATGATGCAAATGTAGTTTAAAAAAATGTTCTCTCTTGTTTTGAACTGAAATCTGCAATTGAACTTCACTCATCGAAGTCTTGCTTATCCCAAACCAGTCATTTAAATGAGGTCATTTTGCAAGACATGAATATTTACATGAAAAGCTTTTTCTTTTGCTTCTTATGTGACCATTAGTTTATTCAAATGAGCTCCTTTTGGGTAAGTGAAATATGACTGAATTAGTTAGATAATGGTCAGTACTTAAATCTGTGCCAAGGTATTGTTGACCTAAAACAAACAGGCTGCCAGTTATTTCTCCAGCAAAAATGGGTTTATTTGAGATCAGCAAAAAATTGGAATTGGAATCCTGCAACCATGGCTCACCATGTGTAAGTCCTTACACAGCAAGGGAAAGAGAATTCTTTTATAGAGAGGAAGAGGAAGTTGGGAAGGCTATAGTAAACAAAGATTCCATAGCTTTTCATTGGCTGAGTTGTTGCCAGGAAAGAAAATGGAGTCTTTCTTTTTCTTCTTCTTGGGTTCTGTTATCATTGTAAGACATGAGAGCTCCCCTTTCTGGTCTCCTGACTCCATTTAACTGAGGTTTCTGTTTATTACTTTTTTAATATATTTTCCCCTTTTGATCAAGATCTTTCTCTGAAAGCATCATTGATCAAGAGTCAGGTTTTCCAGTTTCAGTGGCTTTTTCCTTTCAATTCCAGGAAGGATATTTCCTGGATGTAGTGTCTCACGTCAGATGGAAAGTGCACAGATTGGAAATATATTGAAATCACATTCAAATTACAAGGAGGGGTAAGAGGAAGAACTCTCAGGCACTTTTTATCTAAAGTTCATATGTTATTAAGATCATAGACACTGGAGATCATATGAAGCATTATACCTTCATCAAAGGTTTGGTGACAAATTTCCAACAGGCCTGGTCTGGATATCTTGGGAAAGCCATCTCATCAGATCTTGTCTGCTTCAGTTCTGAGAAATTTTTATTTTCAGGTCACCAGATGAAGTGTAGGTCCAGTCATGGTTTGACACTTTCTTTATGTGTGTCATGTAAATCCAAGGGCCTAGTCCCAAGAGTTTGGCAGCACAAGGGTTGGTTACCAGTACTTGATAAGAGCCTTTCCAACAAGGTTGAAGAGCATATTTCTGGGGGTGTCCTTTCCAATAGACAAAATCTCCAGGTTGCAAGGTGTGATGCTTAAGGTCTTTGTTTTCTGAGAGCACATTGTGAAAAGATTGTTCTACCAAACATGGTTACTTTAAATAGAAGTAATTAGCTTGCAATATTGGAGTATCTCCCCTTTTATCAGTTGTGGATCAAAAGAGGCAGGAGCCAAGTGCATTGGGCATTTGTGACTATCTGAAAGGGTAACAGTTTATGAGTTTCAAAAGGATTGTATCTGAGATTTAGAAGGACCAACAGCAATGCTTTTGGCCAAGGTGCTTGAGGGTCTCTACAAATTTTGTCAACTGAATTTTAATAATACTATTAGTGTATTTGACTATCCCAGAATATTGAGGATGGTAAGCACAGTGAAAATGTTGCAAAACCAGCCGAATAAAACAGACTTGTAGTAGTATCTGATGAATAAAATGGGTTCTTCTATCATTATGAAGTTAAAGAGGAGTTTCTTAGGTATGAATAATCTTTCCCAAAAGGACTTCATACATAGAAAAGATTGTGGGCTGTCTAAAAAAGAAGGCTTCAGTCCAGTGTGGATACATATACAGCATAACTAAAACACATTTAGATCCATAAGATGGAGGAGATTGTATTTGCCAGAACTTGAATTGTCCATTAGGCAATTTAAAATGTCTGGAAGCAGTACAAATAGGCTTCCCTGGGTTGTACTTTGGACAACTGAGACAAGTAAGGTAGGCATTTTTTGAGGCTTTGTTAATGTTCCCCCACCAATATTTATTAATGAAGGCTATAATTTTATCAGCTGACCAAGGGTTTAATGCATGTACAGTGGTAAGGAGTGGGAATTTTCAAGTCTCTAGTAGGACTGGGCTATTATTTGGTTCAAACCAGAGCTTTCTCTTTTTGTCAAACTAATAACTGCTGAATTCCCAATATTGTTTTTCTTTTCTGAGGCCAATTTTTTGGCTTCTCCAGACAGTTTTTCCAAATTATCATTTGGGGAAGTATCTCTTTGGACCATGACAGAGAGTTGGCTGCTGTTGGTTCCTTTAAGGGCAGCATTCCTTACAGAAATCTCAACATGGTGATTATCTTTTAACAACTAGAGCATCAAGTTTAGAATGCCCTCGAATCTTAATAATAGCTAAAGTGGCAGGTAAAGGTATTGCATCCAATAATTCCTAAACATAGGGATTATTTTAAATTTTATTCCTGCTGGAATTAAAGAAATCATGTTGTTTTCACAACATTGCCAAATCATGAGCTACTCCAAAAGTATATCTACTATTAGTGTAAATATTGACAGTTTTGCCCTTGGATAAAGTGACAGCCTGTGTAAAAGCATATAATTCAGCCTATTGGATTGAAGTAGCCATAGGTAAAGTTGTTGCCTCAACAACAACAAAAGGAGTTATAATAGTAAACCCAATATAAACCCAGCATAATATTTGCCATTGTCACCTTTTAAATCAGAACCATCAGTGTACCATGAGAAGTCAGCATTACACAAAGGAATTTCCTGCAGATATCATGAAGAGTCGAGGTGATTTGTCAGCATTAACCAGTCCTGAAGGACTTCGTTGTTGATGGAGGAGAGAAAAGTAGCCAGGTTAAGGTTATTACAAAATAAAAGAGTTATGTGAGGAGCAGTTAACAAAGAACTTTAGAGGAGTTGTGGTGGCTGATTGAGAAATGATGAGTGTGATGGGAATTCAGGAAGGCTTCTACTGCATGAGGTACAAAAATGGTTAAAGGAGATCCCACAACAATTTTATTGTTGGCCTTGACAGAAAAGGCAGTGGCAGTAATGGCTCTAAAGCAAGGGGGTTATCCCCATGCCACAAGGTCAAGTTGCTGGCCATAATACCTTATGGGTCAGTGGTGGTTCCCATGTTTTTGGATGAATACCCTGAAGATATTCCCTTTCGTCTCATTTATAAAAAGGAAAAAGGAAATCTGAAAATTGGGATGCCCAAGGGCAGGTGGATTCATCAAACTCTCCTCTAAGTCGTTAAAGCCAATTTTGTCTGGTTCTACCAATAAAATTGGGTTGGAGTTGTTATTCCTTAGTAAAGCATATGGTGGTTTAGCCAAAAGAAAAAAATGTTGAATCCATTTTTGGCAGAAACTAACTAGCCTGAGAAAACTTCACAGTTGGTGCTTAGTTTTGGGTTTTGGGAAACTTAGGATACCATGAAGCCCATCTGGGTCTAGGTATAAACCTTATTCTGAAATCAGATGCCTTACATATTAAACCTGGGTTTGGGAAAACTGCAATGTTTCCTTGGTGACCTTATGTTCTTTAAGGCTAGAATCCTTAGCAGGTGGATTCTGTCTTCCCGTGAAGAAGACTGAGGAGGAGAGCAAAGAAGCAAATCATCCACATATTACAGCAAAGTAGAATGCCTAAGAAACTTTATATTATCCAGATCAGACATCAGGATTTGTGAGAAATAAGGACTGTCAGTAAAATCCTGAGGCATTACTGTCTAGGTAAGTTCTTTTTGCTTCCCAGGTGAAGGCAAAAATATATTGGTTAGCTTCATCAACTAGAACACTAAAGAATGCACTGCATAAGTCAATTACAGTAAAGAATTTACTTCCAGAAGGAGTGGATGTTAGTAGCATATGAGAGTCAGGAACAACAGGTGTGGAAGAATAACAATGCTGTTTATTCCTTGGAGATCCTGGACAAACCTCCATCCTTGGCCCTCAGGTTTCCTTACTGTTAAATAGAAGTATTACATGGACTAGTACAAGGAATAATGAGGTCTTGAGACTTGTAATCCTCTGTTATGGGCTTTATACTTTAAAGGGCTTCTTTACTTATAGGGTATTGATTAATTCTGGGAAGAGGTTTTGAAGGACCTATTTGACTCTTAATGGGAGATGCACTGTGAATTTTACCAATATGAGTTGGAGATTTTGCACATAAGGTTAGTGGTAGCTGATTCAGTAGAGACAAATGATCAGTGTTTCCAGAATCAGCTCTAGTACTGGAAGAGATGAAATAAATAAAATATATCAAAGGGTTATTTAATTCACCTGATTGGTTTCTTTGCTGACTACTGTCAAATTCTAGAACTATTTCCACTTTTGAGGAGAAGTATCCAGCATGATGCTTCCTTAAGAAGTCTCAGCCTAATAAATGGGTAGGGGTAGAGAAACTAAGGAGAAAAGAGTGTGTATCTTTCAAAGGATCTTAAAAAAAGGGAATGGGTTCAGAAAAAGGAACTTCTTGAGGTTCATTAAGGACCCCCACTATTTGAACTGTCTTAGTACTCCAAGGCAGGGACTATCTTATAGTACTGGAGTTGAGCACCAAGAATGTGGCTCCAGTGTCAGCTAGGACAGGAAGAGATTCATGCCCAATCTGGAGAAATATTTCTCCAAGTCAGTTAAGAGGGAGGATTGGGAAGATCTCCTGTAGTTTATTAGAGCCTTATCATTGAGAATTGGGAGGACTTTGAAAAGGCAGGTTTGAGGACTGAAGGAGTCTGAAGTGATTAAATTTGTAAAAATCTTTTTGCCAGTGTCCTGGGTTTGTTTGTTTGTTTTTCAATAATGGCAGAAACTAGGAGGGTTTTGGTTTCATTTAGGGGCCTTCCTTTGCTGGAGCTGAAGAATAAGAATTTCAGTGGTCCTCCTTTTAGGTGATTCATCCAGAGTATGAGAGAACTGGATTACCAGTATAACTAAATCTGGAGTGGACATAGTTTCCCATTCCATCCTTGTCCTTTTTACTAGAAGAGAAAGGTCCCAGTTCAGCCCATTAATATAGAGTTAAAAATGACCTGGGGTGGAATAAAAAAAATCTATAGTTAATTGTAATAGTCATGAACAGGCTCATCAGATTTTTATATGTAAGCCTGAATTTTGTTCCAATCAATAGATTGGAAAAGCCTTAGGAATTGCCCAACAAAGTTACCTAGAGATTGCCTGAGTGTGATCATATAATAAGTTAGTGGGCTGGTCTCCTAGTTGTAATTCTAGAGACCTTTCAGGATTTTCCCTTTAGCGGTTTGCATCCAATGCTGGGCCTGGCCTTCACAGACAAACATACGAATTAGCTGATAGAAGTCAAAGAAACCAGGTTGATAAGTTGGAATGTCTGTATTAAATTCCTCAGCAAATCTGTAAGACACTTTGGCTACTTTGGGAAAATCTTTGACTGTGGCTCGCAGTTCAGTTTTAGTTCAGAGAATACAAGAAGTTAAGAGTTTACTTTCTGGATCCTCAGAAGGCTTCATTTTAAAGGGACAGGTTCTGATACGTTCAGAGGAAAAGGGAGAGGGACATTTTCAGAGAAAAAGGGCAGTTTGGCAAGATAATTAGTATTGTGAAACTGAGGGTTTAGAGGAGGTTTAGGCAGTATAGGAGAGAAGGAGGAAGATGGACCTGGAGGTGGGGCCTGAGCATGAGGAGCTGAGGGAGAGAGACAAGATGATGCTAGAGGCAGGGACTGAGACAAAGAAGCCAATGAAGAGGAGAATGAAACTTTGAAAGCTGTTTTATCTTTGTTTGCCTCAGTTAATATTAAAATCTTATTTTGCAGAAAGGCAATTTTAGGCTACTGATAATATTTGGAAGCCTCAAAATCAATCAATATACACATTCCATTCAGTTCTGGAAATTTTAGAGTTATGGTAGTCCAACTCAGTTTTAAAAAGATAATGGCCATTGATATTCTAAATTGCCTTTAGTCAAGTTGGTCCATTTAGTTAGAAATGTGCTTAAGGAAAGACCAGGGTACTTAAACACAAAATCACTCAGAGTCCCTGTAGCAGGACTCAAAATATTTAGATAAATGGGATCCCATTTCTCAGAGGTTTTTCTCTAAAGTAAAAGAATAATTTTTAAACAGCTTAAACACAAACAGCTTACAGCTCAAACAACTCAAACAGCCTGAGCAGCTCAAATTTCTCTAACAGCTTACCATTCAAACTGCTTAAACAGTTCAAATAGCTCAAACAGCCTTCAGGCCTAATACCAGCCAGTTCTAAGAGAACAGCTTGGTCCCGAAGGAGGCAAGCTGAAGGCTTCTCAAATCAGTTCCCATAGAACAACCACTATTCTAAAGGAATGGGTTGAAGGCTGAACTGTCACAGTTCCAATGAAACAGCCCCTGCTCCCAAAGGCATGGTCCAAAGGCTAGTCAGTTCCTGGAGGAATAGCTTCTGTTCCAAAAGGAATGGGCTGAAGGCTGAACCTGTTCCAATTGGAACAGTCTGATTTCAAATAAGACTGAAGTGCCAAACAAGCACTTGCATATAGAACAAGGCCTTAACCAGAAAGGATGAAATCTTAAAACTGATCTCTAATAAAACCTAGAGAGCTTCAAAATGCAAAGAGGACAGTAGCTTGGATCCAGTACAAATACATAACTTCAAACTCCAGGGTTGGCAAGAAAAGCAGTGAGGAACAATGGGCTTAATGTGGGTACCACACCTGTTTACTTACCAGCCCTGGATTTGTTGTCAGGATTCTTTTGATCCCTATATTAGCCACAAAAATGTTGACCTAAAACAAATAGATTGCCAGTTATTTCTCCAGCAAAAATGTGTTTATTCAGGATTGGCAAAGAATTGAAATTTACAGTCTGTAACTGTAAGCAGATAGGGTAGGGGGTCCCCAGACAGACAGAACCAGGCATGGCTTTCTTGACAGAAGGGAAGCCATTTTTGGCCAAAGCCATTTTGTGATCTAAGCCTGGACACAGTGCTTGTCTTTGAACAGGTCTCAGTAATTAATGATCTTAAGAGAAGAAAAGAATGCAGAAAGAATGACTGTTATCAGGCAAGAGATGTGACAATAGCAAAGATAATGTATCAGTTGTAAAGACTCCCAGTTCTGTTTCAATAGTGAATATTACCCTGAAGTGCTCAAACACTAGACCAACTGGAACCTAAGGGATGATGTTGACTTTTTCTGACTCTCTTGACTACAATCAACTAAAGCTTAGACTCTGTCAACTTCCCAAGCCTCTTCTTGAATATGCATGTAGCCTTAGCTTAAAACTTCCCCAATATTGCTGTTTGGAGAGACACTGCTTTGGGAAAGATTCTCAGTGTTCTCCTTATTGCTGCAAGTAATGGTCCTTCTTTCTCCTGATCTTTGGCTTTGTTGTTTTTTTTAGCTTGACACACATCAAGAGGCAGACCCAGGTTTTGGGTAACACAACTGTGACAGGCCATGTGCAAGTGCCCACAACACAAGGGAAGGGGAATGTTTTTATAGAGGGGAAGAGGAATTTGGGATGGCTATAGTAAACAGAGTCTATGGTTTTCATTGGTTGAATGTTGCCAGGAAAAAGGAATTTTTCTTCTTCCTGTTGGGTTCTGTTATCATCACTGGGCATGTGATCTCCCCCTTCTGATCTCTCAACTCTAATTAATTAAGGTTTCTGTTTATTAATTTTTTACAATAGTATTTCACCTTGCTTTCCTTCAACCAACTGCTAACTTAAAGTGAAACATTCCTAGTGATATTTGATCTGCTGGAGTCTCACATTTAGGCCCTTGGTTGCCAGGTATCTAGCACAAAATAACACAGGAATTAAGAAAAAGCTTGAGGAGGCACTGGAAAATTATTCCGCCTTCAACTTTCTTAAAGTTGAGTGATTACCAAATATGAAGAACAGTTAGGGCTTTGATAGTCACAGATGCTTTTCTGAAGATTCATAGTACAGAAAGAACAATTTTTGATTGAAGTCCAATGTAGTTTGCATTGTATCCTAAGGACTATGATCTTGGCTAATGGCCTCCATTGTGTGTGGAGTTGTGCTCACTCAATATCCTTGGATGGTGCTGATACTTGTTTATTCAATATAGGTGTTGATAAATGTCACACAAAAGAGAATGATAAAACTCATGCTGGGAAAACAAAATGAATACACTTTCACTACAGAGATATCAGAAATATTTTTCATGTCTGTTGCCTGAACATGAATGGGGGGAAATGAGTCAACAAATAATTTGGCACTAGAAAGCAAATTCCAGTCAGATTTAGGATGGAACAATTTGACAAGATGGTAATAATAGTTAAGGACATTGTCACCAAACATGTTAATGTGAAAATCAAATTTTCCCTTTGTCACTTACTAAAGTTGTCTGCTTAGATCCTGGTTTGATATTGAATAACACATTCAAGAGAGCATTATTTTTAAGACATAGTGTTTTGAACTTCTGATTCATGTTTGAAAGGGATCCATAAATGAAGTTTTACTTAAGTATTCTAAACAATGCTACTTAGGAAGCAACCTAAATGCCCATCGACAGAGGAATGGATAAAGAAGATGTGGTACATATATACAATGGAATATTACTCAGCCATAAAAGGAACAGCAGCAATATGGGTGGACCTAGAGATTGTCATACAGAGAGAAGTAAGTCAGAAAGAGAAAGACAAATATAGTATAATATAACTTATATGTGGAAAAAGGATACGGATGAACTTATCTGCAAAGCAGAAATAGAGTCACTGATGTAGAAAAAAAATTTATGGTTACCAAGGGGGGAAGGGAGGGTGGGATGAACTGAGAGATTGGGATTGACATATATACACTACTATATATAAATATATATAACTAATGAGAACCTACTGTATAGAACAGGGAACTCTACTCAATACTCTGTAATGACCTATATGAGAAAGAATCTAAAAAAGAGTGGATATATGTATAAGTATAACTGATTCACTTTGCTGTACAGCAGAAACTAGCACAACATTGTGAAGTAACTCCACTCCAATAAAAAAAATGAAGAAACAAAACAAAACAAAAAAAACAGTGTTACTTGAAATTGAATAGCTCTTGTAAAAGGTCATTCCTATATAAATAGATAGCTATAATTACCTAAAAATTAAGAATTTCCAATTCTTATTAGCAGGGTTGTGACAAATATCTTTATGAAAGAGCAAGTAATTGGTTCAAGCTAGTGAGGCTGATTGGTTTTGGAAGAATTACTGACCACACTAGAAAACAGTCAGTATAACAACTAGCAATTATTGATAGGTCTTACACTGAAATATTTGAGTACACTGTTTTCGTGTCTGAAAATAATAGCACAAGATAAATTTCAAAATATTTTTTGAGAGTCATTGCTAAAGAATCAATAAGTAGAGAGGAATCATTATGCAGTAGGACCAAAAATATGAAAAGTAAAGTTAGGAAACTGGGATAAATGAGATAGAACAAAAAGCTACCAGTAAAAACAACAACATTAATAACAATATTCCCTTAAGTGTGCTCCAAGACAACTATCTTTCAGAATCTTGATTGATAACTATGTTTTCTAACCTGAAATTCATGTTTTTAATCTCATGAGAAACTCATTGCCTCTTTTTGACCACTGCTGTATTTGAATTGTTGCTGGTAAAGTCATATTGGGTTCCATCTGTATAAGTTAGTGACCTCCAGGTTGGGTGTTGAATGTTATGTCTATGAGAGTCTGATAGATTCCAAGTGACAGATGAAATCATTGAGTTGAATTGGCTAATGCAAAATGGACACATTTACATTAGTTGTGAAATTCCAGAGTTAAAACTTTGCTTGATGGGGATGAAGTCCCTTGCAGTGCCAAACCTGCTGGTTTTTGATCACCAACTTATATTTGGAACAATTTCTTATAAAGAGCTTTTTGAGCTTTTCCAGCTTTTTATCAGCTCTGAAAGCCAAAACATCCTTTCCCTGAATCTTGAGAAAGTTAAAAAAAAAAAAAGACCTAATCAATTTACATTTGCCATCGTTAGACATCTTTTTACTTTCCCTGAACCCACTGACCTGGAGGGGGTCATATATTTTGCTCAACTCTTGTTCTAGAAGATGAGTCAAAAAGAAATTGGATGATATTAATATCACTCTAATTTTACAATCTAACATTATCCAGCGCAAAAGCACAGCCATCAGCAACACTGAATTAGCTTTCATACATATGTTAAGGGAGAAAAACAACACTTAAAAATTCATAAAGAAAAAGCAGGGGGAGGTTAGATATAATTCCTGAAAGTGAAAAAGTGTTATCCTGATTAAACAAAAAATTTTTGATAATGGCAAACAAAGAGTTTACTTAGTTCATACTATTATTGAAATGAAAATGATACACTGTTATTTTATGGTAAACTTGCTTTTCCCATTTTCATTCTCGATTTATAACTCCAATTTTACATTCAGTTGTTAACAGTCTTACAAAGTCAGTACAAATCTACAGAGATAATGAAAAATATATGATGCTACAAAGTCTAGTTGAAATTAACACTAGACCATTAAGATGTCAAGTTACAATGGGTTAGTTTCATCAGGTATAACATTTTATAGTACAGTATCGGGCAACTACAGGGGAAAAAAATTATTCAGAATCTCTGTTCCTTTTAGGAGTCTACTGAACAACTTGTGCAAGCAGCTTCTGTCTTCTGCTCTGCCAGAGAATGGAAAATAATTCAGGCTTTAATCTTATAGACTCTGAATGGGTGTCTGTGATGATTTTAATGTTTTAAAATTTCATTATGTTTTAATGACATAGTGAATCATCAGTGTTGTTGAAAGTTTTCATTACTCATTGTATCAAGTTGAAATGCTCCATTACTCATTATATCAGGTTCAAATAAGATATAACTCCTTTGTAATATAATGCTTATTTAGTAAAATATATTTATCTTGTCTGGTTCATTAATATGTGTTTTTCATAAGAGATGTAATTTTAATAACAATTTTCCATAAAATTAGAAGAATTATCTGAAAGCTTTGAAACAATTTAGCAGAATATTAATTTTCCAAAATTGCTATGCTAATAATACTCTTCTAAGTAAATACGGTGAAGCTTCATTATAGCATTCCTAAAATGATGTGTAATCCACCACTTCTAGTCCTTTAAAAAAAGTACATTCCTTAACATCAATGTTACCTTGATAATTATAATTCTGCTGTGTTGCAACATCCTTATCTGTTGAAAATTAATTTCAAATATTTTTCTGTTGAATCAGTTCTAAATGAAGCAATGTATTACATAACATAGCAATACAATCTATTGGTTGTCCACCTGGCTTACTCTAATATTAAACTTGGATGAGAGTAATTAGTACAGTTTATCAGCAGGATTTTTTTTAAGTAAAGTATAGTTGATTTACAATATTGTGTTAGTTTCAGGTATACAGCAAAATGATTCAATTATACATATATTTTTCAGATTATTTTCCATTATAGATTATTTCAAAATATTGAATATATTTCCCTGTGTTATACAGTAAATCCTTGTTGCTTATCTATATTAAGTATAGTAGTTTGTATCTGTTAATCCCATACTCCTAATTTATCCCTCGCCTTCCTCCTTTTCCCTTTGGTAACCATAAGTTTGTTCTCTATGTCTGTGAGTCTGTTTCTGTTTGGTTTATAGATTCATGTGTATTATATTTTTGATCCCACATATAGGTGATATATAACATTTGTCTTTGTCTGACTTACTTCACTTAGTATGATATTCTCTAGGTCCATCCATGTTTCTGCAAATGGCAATATTTCATTCTTTTTCATGTGTTAGCAGAACTTTTAACTCCACTGCAAAACCAAAACCAAAATGTTACATTGACATCTTGTTTCTTCAAAGCCTGGAAGGTAAATGAGAGTGAAAAAGTAAAAATTATCCCAGTTATTATGGAGTAGATCAAAAATCAAATTGTGTTGAGACAAGCCTGGAAATATAAATTGATGGGGAGATGTGTGTTTGTCAGTCAAACAGCAAACAATAAGAATAGTATATTTGTTTAGGAGATGGGTCAAAAATAATCTTGCTGTGATTTATATCATAGAGTGTTCTGCATATGTTTTCCTCTAAGAGTTTGATAGTTTCTGGCCTTACATTTAGGTCTTTAATGCATTTTGAGCTTATTTTTGTGTATGGTGTTAGGGAGTGTTCTAGTCTCATACTTTTACATGTACCTGTCCAGTTTTCCCAGCACCACATATTGAAGAGGCTCTCCTTTCTCCACTGTACATTCCTGCCTCCTTTATCAAAGATAAGGTGACCATATGTGTGTGGGTTTATCTCTGGCCTTTCTATCCTGTTCCATTGAGCTATATTTCTGTTTTTGTGCCAGTACCATACTGCCTTGATTACCTATAGCTTTGTAGTACAGTCTGAAGTCTACATGCATATGGAATCTAAGAAAAAATGAAATGTCGTGAAGAACCTAGGGGCAAGACGGGAATAAAGACACAGAACTACTAGAGAATGGACTTGAAGATATGGGGAGGGGGAAGGGTAAGCTGCGACAAAGTGAGAGAGTGGCATGGACATATGTACACTACCAAACGTAAAATAGATAACTAATGGGAAACAGCCACATAGCACAGGGAAACAAGCTCGGTGCTTTGTGATCACCTTGATGGTTGGGATAAGGAGGGTGGGAGGGAGGGAGGGAGACGCAAGAGGGAAGAGATATGGGAACATATGTATATGTATAATTGATTCACTTTGTTATGAAGCAGAAACTAACACCATTTTAAAGCAATTATACCCCAATAAAGATATATATAAAAAAAGAATAGTATATTTGTCAAGCATATAAAGCAAATGAAAAGACTTCTAAAAAACTACCAACTTCTTATTTAAAGGGCCTGGTTGGTAGATGGACTCTAATGAGAGATTAAGTCAAACAGAAATAGAAAAAGGAAAAGTACAAAGGATCATGAGAGATTACTACAAGCAAGTCCATACCAATAAAATGGACAACCTGGAAGAAATGGACAAATTCTTAGAAGACCACAACCTTCCGAGACTGAACAAGGAAGAATTAGAAAATATGAACAGACCAATCACAAGCACTGAAATTGAGACTGTGATTAAAAATCTTCCAACAAACAAAAGCTGAGGACCAGATGGCTTCACATGTGAATTCTATCAAACATTTATAGAGGAGCTAACACCTATCCTTCTCAAACTCTTACAAAATATAGCAGATGGAAGAACACTACCAAACTCATTCTACAAGGCCACCATCACCCTGATGTCAGAACCAGACAAAGATTTCACAAAGAAAGAAAACTACAGGCCAATAACAATGATGAACATAGATGCAAAAATCCTCAACAAAATACTAGCAAACAGAATCCAACAGCACATTTAAAGGATCATTACACCATGATCAAGTGGGGTTTAACCCAGGAATGCAAGGATTCTTCAATGTAAACAAATCAAGCAATATGATAAATCATATTAAAAAACTGAAGGAGAAAAATCATATGATCATCTCAATTGATGCAGAAAAAGCTTTCAACATAATTCAACACCCATTTATGATAAAAACCCTATAGAAAGGAGTCATAGAGGGAACTTACCTCAACATAATAAAGGCAATATATGACAAACCCACAGACAGCAGTGTTCTCAATGGTGAAAAACTGAAACCAATTCCTCTATAGATCAGGAACAAGACAAAGTTTTCCACTCTCACCACTATTATTCAACATAGTTTCGGAAGTTTTAGCTACAGCAATCAGAGAAGTAAATAAATAAATAAATAAATAAATAAATAAATAAATAAATCCAAATCAGAAAAGAAGTAAAACTGTCACTATTTGCAGATGACATGCCACTATACATAGAGTATCCTAAAGATGCTACCAGAAAACTATTAGAGCTAACCAATGAACTTGGTGAAGTAGCAGGAAACAAAATTAAGGCACAGAAATCTCTTGCATTCCTATACATTAATGACGAAAAATCTGAAAAAGAAATTAAGGAAACACTCCCATTTACCACTGCAACAAAAAGAATAAAATACCTAGGAATAAACCTACCTAAGGAGACAAAAGACCTGTATGCAGAAAACTATAAGACACTGATGAAAGAAATTAAAGATGATACAAACAGATGGAGAAATATACCATGTTTTTGGATGGGAAGAATCAACATTGTAAAATGACTCTACTACACAAAGCAATCTACAGATTCAATGCAATCCCTGTTAATCTACCAATGGCATTTTTCACAGAACTAGAATAAAAAGTTTCACAATTTGTATGGAAGCACAAAAGACCCCGAATAGCTAAAGCAAGGTTGAGAAAGAAAAACAGAGCTGGAAGAAACAGTCTCATGGACCTCAGACTATACTACAAAGCTACAGTAATCAAGACAGTATGGTTCTGGCACAAAAACAAAAATATAGATCAATGGAACAGGATATAAAGCCCAGAGATAAACCCACACACATATGGTCACCTTATCATTGATAATGGAGGCAAGAATATACAATGGAGAAAAAGCAGCATCTTCAATAATTGGTGCTGGAAAAGCTGGACAGCTACATGTAAAAGAATAAAATTAGAACACTCCCTAACACCATACACAAAAGTAAACTCTAAATGGATTAAAGACCTAAATGTAAGGCAAGACACTATAAAACTCTTAGAGGAAAACATAAGCAGAACACTCCATGACAAAAATTACAGCAAGATCCTTTTTGACCCCCCTCCCAGAGAAATGGAAATAAAACAAAAATAAACAAATGGGACCTATTGAAACTTAAAAGCTTTTGCACAGGAAAGGAAACCATAAACAAGACAAAAAGATAACACTCAGAATGGGAGGAAGTATTTGTAAATGAAGCAACTGACAAAGGATTAATCTCCAAAATTTACAAGCAGCTCAACATCAAAAAAACAAACAACCCAATCCAAAAATGGGCAGAAGACGTTAACAGACATTTCGCCAAAGAAGATATAGAGATTGCCAACAAACACATGAAAGGATGCTCAACGTCACTAATCGTTAGAGAAAGGCAAATCAAAAGTACAATGAGGTATCACCTCACACCAGTCAGAATGGCCACCATCAAAAAATCTACAAACAATAAATGTTAGAGATGGTGTTGAGAAAGGGGAACCCTCTTGCACTATTGGTGGGTATGTAAATTGATACAGCCACTATGGAGAACAGCATAGAGGTTCTTTAAAAACTAAAAATAGAACTACAATATGAACCAGTGTTCCCACTACTGAGCTTGTACCCTGAGAAAACCATAATTCAAAAAGTGTCACGTACCAAAATGTTCATTGCAGCTCTATTTACAACAGCCAGGACATGGAAGCAACCTAAGTGTCCATCGACAGATAAATGGATAAAGAAGATGTGGCACATATATACAATGGAGTATTACTCAGCCATAAAAAGAAACGAAATTGAGTTATTTGTAGTGAAGTAGAAGGACCTAGAGACTGTCATACAAGAGTGCAGTAAGTCAGAAAGAGAAAAAACAATACCTTTTGCTAACAGATATATATATGGAATCTAAAAGAAAAAAGAAATGGTTCTGCAGAACCTATGGGAAGGACAGGAATAAACATGGAGACTCAGAGAGTGGACTTGAGGACACGTGGAGGGGGAAAGGTATGCTGGGATGTGGTAAGGGAGTGGCATGGACATATATACACTACCAAATATAAAATAGATAGCTAGTGTGAAGTAGCCACATAACACAGGGAGATCAGTTTGCTTC
>RJWK010016809.1:0-34951 GCA_004363435.1 Platanista minor
AAAAAAAAAAAAAAGAAAAAAAAAAATTTGCCAACGAATCAACAGACAAAGGATTAATCTCCAAATATGTAAGTATCTCATGCAGCACAATATTAAAGAAACAAACAACCCAATCCAAAAATGGGCAGAAGACCTAAATAGACATTTCTCCAAAGAAAACATACATATGGCCAAGAAGCACATGAAATGCTGCTCAACATCACTTATTATTAGAGAAATGCAAATCAAAACTACAATGAGGTATCACCTCACACCAGTTAGAATGGGCATCATCAGACAATCTACAAACAACAAATGCTGGAGAAGGTGTGGAGGAAAGGGAACCCTCTTGCACTGTTGGTGGGAATGTAAATTGATACAGCCACTATGGAGAACAGTATGGAGGTTCCTTAAAAAACTAAAATTAGAACTACCATATGACCCAGCAACCCCACTACTGGGCATATACTCAGAGAAAACCATAATTAAAAAAGACACATGCACCCCAATGTTCATTGCATCACTATTTATAATAGCCAGGTCATGGAAGCAACCTAAATGCCCATCGACAAACGAATGGATAAAGAAGATGTGGTACATATATACAATGCAATATTACTCAGCCACAAAAAGGAATGAAATTGGGTCATTTGTTGAGACGTGGATGGATCTAGAGACTGTCATACAGAGTGAAGTAAGTCAGAAAGAGAAAAACAAATATCATATATAAACACGTGTATGTGGAACCTAGAAAAATGGTACAGATGAACCGGTTTGCAGGGCAGAAATAGAGACACAGATGTAGAGAACAAACTGGACACCAAGAGGGGAAAGCCGCTAGGGGGTGGGATGGTGGTGTGATGAATTACGAGATTGGGATTGACATGTATACACTGATGTGTGTAAAACTGATGACTAATTAGAACGTGCTGTATAAAAAAATAAATTAAATAAATTTCAAAATAAAGAAAAAAAAGGAATTGTGCACAAATTGATCACATACCCTGTGAACCACTCCATCACTTTGCCTTTAAAAATGCTTTGCTGAAACCCTCTGGGGATTTCAGGGTTTGGGGTGGGACGTGAGCCCTCCCACTCTGTTCTCCTTGCATGGCTCTGCAAAAAAACCTTCCTCTGCTCCAGACGGGGATATTTTGGTACTGTTTGTCCTCACTGTGCCTTGGGCGCATGAACTTGTGTTCAGTAACAATTCAGATCTCAGCTCAAATGTGTGACTTTCCTCTCTACACTCCAACGCTGCTGCTATTATCTGCCTTGAATTCAGCAAATCTCATTAGACCCTTTAACCCTATTTATGAGTGCCATTTAAGGAAGCCCCAGATGCCAGAGTACCCTTCATCTCTCACATTCTAATGTTCATAAAGCAATCAGGGTTACCACCTCTACCGTGAGTCCCAGTGGGCCTGCAGTGTTTCTGATGTATGTCTGTTATCCTGGAATACGTATCAGTGGTGTCCCATACACTTTAAGAAATGCCCCATTTGGAAGATAAATTATATATTCACCCCGCCCCTTCTGTATCTTTCACCTATCCCTAATCAATTCTTAAAACTTCCATTGTACCTTCTGAGATACATGGTTCACCACCAGCCAAAATCCTCTATATTCATTCTCAGCCTCTTCTCTTAATAGTCCCTTTATTTTCTTTCTGAAGCTGAAATCTGGCTCTTTCCTGAGGACTGTGCTTCCCTATGGGCTCTCTTATGGAGTGACCATTGCCATACCCTACACACACAGCCTTTGTACAAGTGGGTCTGAAGACAATATTCTTATTTTCCTTAGTCCTCATCCTTGCTTTCAGAACATTCCTGCTCCCTCTTCCCTAACAATACAATAGCTTTTAATCTCACGTCATTGCTGTCATTACCACCTGAGTAGATTTGTCAAGTTTCTCAACAATTATAAATCCCAGCTACCATCGCCATCTGAGCCATTTCAGTTTCCAGAAATACCTTGACACTTTATCACTAAAGGAGGTCAGTGAGAACGTTACACGCTACTAAGAAGGAATATTTTATAAGCTATTATCTTTTGCCTGGATTATTAAATAGCCTCCAAACTTGTCTCCATGATTCTACCTTTGTTCTCATAGCGTCTATCCTCAACAGTATAGCTGGAATAATCCTCAAAACATAATTTAGATAATTTCCTCTGGGGGTGGGGAAGCATGTAACAATCGCCATTTTATTCAGAGGAAAGCAAGTCTTTAAAATGGTTTATAAGTCCCTTAGCATTCTACTGTACCCCTCATTCACTTCACTCCAACCACTGGCCCCCTTAAATGTCACTTGAACAGGCCTCACAAAAATCACAAATTATCTTCCCAGGTGGCTCTTCCCTCAGCTTGAAATGTATTTACTGACCGTTCACATGGCAACTCAACCATGACTCTGAAGAAATGACTCAAATCCCCCTTTTAAATATGTTCTCCTTGATCGCCTGTGAAAAACTGCAACCACTACAACTATCTTCTGTTTACCATTAACCTGTCCCCATTTTCTCTTTTGCCAGAGTACTTTTAAAAATCATTTGTTATTTACTTCTTTACCTTGCTAGAATGTAAACCCCACAAAGACGGATATTTTCATCTAGCTTGCCACAAATGTATCCCAAGCACCTAGAACAGAGTCCAAGACACTGTAGGCAGGAAATAACTATTTTTGAAGAGACTAATATAACATTTCTTAAGCTAATTTTAGTTAGCCCATGGAAGCATAAATATAACTTTAATTCACTGATTTGTTAAGGTTTTTCATCTTTTGAATACCACAGTCAATCCTACCAATCAGAAATAAAAATGTAGTGACATGGAGATCAAATGCTGGGGTCTTTGGCTGTGCTTTAGTTGGCTGGCACTATGTTTCTAAGTTTTGTATTTGAATGTCATTAAGTAATATACATATTTTTCAAATGAACACAGTCCCCATCAACCCATCTTGTCTTACACTCAATTGACATCACTGATTTTTTTTTTTTTAACATATTGGGCCTGTGTACATATTTGAGTTTGCGAACCCTGCTTTGTATTTATACTGCTAACAGAGTGATCAGAGAAGACAGTTTCCTAAAGCACACTTGGGTGATCTCATTCAACCGCCTTTAGCACACTTTGTTAAAGAACAAGTAGAGGTCAGTGTTTAACCTATATATGACCAATTCTATAAGTAAAGAAAAAGCATCATCAAAATATCTAAGTTATGGGGCTTCCCTGGTGGCGCAGTGGTTGAGAGTCCGCCTGCCGATGCAGGGGACACGGGTTCGTGCCCCGGTCCGGGAAGATCCCACATGCTGCGGAGCGGCTGGGCCCGTGAGCCATGGCCGCTGAGCCTGCGCATCCGGGCCTGTGCTCTGCAACGGGAGAGGCCACAACAGTGAGAGGCCCGCGTACCAAAAAAAAAAAAAGAAAAAAAATTTAAGTTATGGTTTCTGAGCTCATAAACTTCTTGAGCATAGAGTCTATATGTTATTCTCCTCTGAGCACTTTACCGATCCTAGAAATATGTAACAGCACTAGGTGGGGCCTGGTGAGGGCTATGCTGTCTCATTCACCATTGTACCCCCGCACCTAAAACTAGCCTTACATATGAAAGACACTACACTTGTTGAATTAAGGAAAGACAATTTATCAAGTGAAAAATTTACACGTGAGTGTACACTGAAGGAAATGAAATGCCCTTTCTACTCTGCCCCCAAATTGCTCTCCTATCACCCTTTCTCAGTTCCTAGAAATACTTTGACACTTTATTGCAAGAGGAGTTCAGTGAGAAAATTACCTGTTACCTGGGAAGAATATTTTATAAGCTATTGTTTCTTATTAACACAAAAGTAAGGATTAGTTTATCCAATTAGTTCACTGTCACAGTTGATAGTAGATAAAAGTGCTCTAATAGAATAGGACAGAGACCAGACATGCTTGATGAAGATACTGTGAAGAGGGGAGTTAGAGGATGGAGTTATCTGAGAGGAGTTCTACTGGGAGGAGAGAAGGGGTGAGTTAGGTGTGGTACCAGGAACCAGTGTGGAGTGGCAGAGTGGATAAAGTCAGGGGTGGCAGTCGAAAAGAAGCATTTCAGTTTTTTTCCAGATTTTCTTTTTTTTTTTTAATTTTTTAATTTTTTTGCGGTACGCGGGCCTCTCACTGTTGTGGCCTCTCCCGCTGCGGAGCACAGGCTCCGGACGCACAGGCTCAGCGGCCATGGCTCACGGGCCCAGCCGCTCCACGGCAGGTGGAATCCTCCCGGACCGGGCCACGAACCCGTGTCCCCTGCATCGGCAGGCAGACTCTCAACCACTGCGCCACGAGGGAAGCCCCCAGATCTTATTTTGTTCCTTGCCTATGCTGAAGCAGGTTTGCCTAAATTCAACTGACAACTTTTTCTTTGTGATAACTTTTTCCTCATGAACTAGAGGACCATAGCAGACTATTTTTCTAGGCTTGGCTTCCAACACATAGAGGTATTCAATAATAACTGCCTTAAGTGTAGTTAAAGAAATCATTTGAATGTTTGGTTCATTTGTTTTAGTAGGTGCCAGATAATCACTTTTCTTTCATAATGCATTAAAAAAGAGTTGTGGTGAGGACTGAGATATTGTCTGTAAAGCATTTAGCGTGGTGCTAGGCACATGGCAGGTTCTCAATAAACAGTTATTTTTAGCATTGTTATTTTTTCTATTTAAATACCTTCTTATATTGAATTTCCCATCAGGCTTCTAAATGAATCCTCCTAATTCTGTGTGTATTAAGAAGGATATGAAAGATTGTTTTTTCTTTTTGTATGGTTTTTGGTTTCTATTTACATTTTTGTTTTATTATAGGACTTGGAGGAAATTAAACTCTGTCACAATCATGATAAGCACATGGGACTCAAAGAACAAAAGTAAAGGACAGCTTAGCCCCATTCTTCTAAGACCATACCAAAGGTCACTTATTAGGGAGAGGCAAGAATAACCTCCTTCCTTTAAACACTTTATCGAGAGAGGGCCATAAGTTCTCTTCAATGTTCACAGGGTGGCTGTCCCAAAGAAATATACTTTTGAAGCATGCTAAGCAAAAATACTTCAATAATATCACTGTCTATTATTTCTAACCTTTATTCTGAAGGAAATTTTCACTTTCTTTTTTTCCAATCAAATAAATATGTGCTTATGAAAGTGTAGACTTTAGCTCTCATAAAAAATTCCACAGAAACTCATACAGGATAGTTAATAATTTTATTATTACCCAAAGAAATTTTTTTATCAAACTGAGCATTACCTTCCACTTTATAGAGAAAAATCTCCAGTTTAATAAATGAGAATTAGAGATCATTTCATTTTAATTACATCTATATGACAAACTATCAAGCTGGTTAATTTATGAAGAATTTGATATATTTATAAATCAAAAGCCTTTACAATTAAGAAAATATATTATTTGACAGAATTACTATATTTAAGTATATACTCCCATCTTTGTTCTGCTGATAATTTCACTGCAGAATCACGGTGGGTACACTGACGTCAAAGAAGAATTGCTAAGCATTTTGTTCCCTTCAGTGGATAACTTCAATAATTTCATCAGCTTTAATTAGACATCTGTCCCAACATTTTACTACAATGATGAAGCCATAATTACTCAACGAGTAACATCAAAAATCACTGTAATCTCAGTTTCTTGAATAATACAAGGATTCCTCACTTTGGGGAGAAAAAAAAAACTTATTTAAGGGAAGTTATATCTACGTAGTACTTGACTATGGCAAATCTAAAGATAGACAATTTATAAGTGAAAGATTTTCTTCGTTTTAGTGGTTCATTTCGGTGTTTGACCCATATTTGGTTAAATTTCAGCTTATTTATTTCTGTATCCCTTGCCAGTGTACTGAGTGGAGGCCATCATACTCCTTGATCTAAAAAGTTAAGAATTGAGAGAAGAAGAGGGAGGAGATGCAAGCAAACTGAGCAGGAGGTAAAGGAAAGGAGTGAATACTATTAACTCTCCTCCCATGTTTTCCTCTTCTTGTCCTTCACCCACAATCTTTGGCAAGCACCCAGTCATTGCTTTAACAGAGCTCTATATGTTACTTGGCAGAACTACTTCTGCTTAGGAAACACTTGCAATTTTTAAGATTAAAAAAAAAAAATGTGTGACAGCATATGGAGGTTTGAAAGAGATGTATAAAGAGCACGTTTTCTTAAAGTTGTCTTCATAGTTGTGAATATTCCAGAATATACAAGGAGGGTTTCTTTACAGATATTTTTTTAGCATCTAACTAGGTTTTGGAATGAAGAAAAGAGATTAAAAAGACAAATTAGCAAGCTCTTGAAAGAGTGAGGTGATCAATGAGAAGAGCCTAAACTAGACCAATACCATTAAGAAACAAAGAAAAGAAGAAAATTAGGGGGGTTACTAAAGGGGAATCACAAATGATTATTAAGAAGTAATTAGGGCTTCCCTGGTGGCGCAGTGGTTGAGCGTCCGCCTGCCGATGCAGGGGACACGGGTTCGTGCCCCGGTCCGGGAAGATCCCACATGCCACGGAGCGGCTGGGCCCGTGAGCTATGGCCACTGAGCCTGCGCGTCTGGAGCCTATTCTCCGCAAGGGGAGAGGCCAGAACAGTGAGAGGCCCGTGTACCGCCAAAAAAAAAAAAAAGAAGAAGTAATTAGATCTGTGCAACTGCAAACAAGGGGGAGTACAGAATGACACCAAGAACAGGCATCTAGGTGATCAATGATATCATTAACTGACAGAGGAGATAACTAAGGAGGAGGAGATTGGAGAGAGAGAATGATCACTTCTGTTTGGGACAGATTAATTTACAGCCTGACATCCAGGTGTGGTGCTCTAATATGCAGTTAGGAACATCAGCTCTGAACCTAAGAAAGGAAAGAGATTGGGGCTCTGGTCATGAGTCATCAGACAACATGGGTGACATTAGTGTGGTCTCCATAGTAGGTACTGTCACCTGGGCTTCAGCTCAAGAGAGGCCAAACAGAAGAAGGACTCTCTGGAATTAAATGCACGCCAATTAGAAAGGCAACAATGTTCTTTAATAAAACACCATCAAAATACAAACACTTTTACTTCAAAATGATTGTCATTCTTATATATGAAATTCCAGTTTACTTGAATCATATCTTACTATAAAAATGGTTCTGCATTTTAGAATATGAGTTAAAATATTGACTCCAGAAAAGAGTTAAACAGTATTTTTATGTTGTTTGGTTTCACCCATTATTAGGATGATTTTACATTTAAAGTCAGTCATTTCCCCTTGGAGATCTTTTTTTAAAAAAGATATTAGGGACTTCCCTGGTGGCACAGTGGCTAAGAATCCACCTGCCAATGCAGGGGCCATGGGTTCGAGCCCTGGCCTGGGAAGATCCCACGTGCCGTGGAGCAACGAAGCCCATGCACCACAACTACTGATCCTGTACTCTAGAGTCTGTGAGCCACAACTACTGAGCCCACGTGCCAAAACTACTGCAGCCCGTGTGCCTAGAGCCTGTGCTCTGCAACAAGAGAAGCACCGCAATGAGAAGCCCACACACCGCAACAAAGAGTAGCCCCTGCTCACCGCAACTAGAGAAAGCCCGCAGACAGCAATGAAGACCCAATGCAGCCCCCAAAAAATAAATCAATAAATAAATTTATATTTTAAAAAAAAGGATATTAAACCTATACTGTAGGGTTTATTTATTTATTTATTTTTACTATGGACAAATCTTAACTTTTTCCTTTACAAATTTCTTTTATTGCCTTTATGCTTAAAAAGGATTTCACCAGTTCTAAATCAGAGATATTATCCTATGATTTCTTCTTAATTTAATATTTTTTTTACATTTGCCTCTTCAACCTACCTGAAGTGAACTTTTATGAATGTACAGAGTAAAGGTTTAACATCCATTCTAAGGCTCTTTTCCCTGTACTCTTGCCAAAATAATTTATCATCACCATTTATCAAATATTTCTTTCTTTCCCAATTTGTAATACCACAAATCAATAAATAGGAATACTCTTTTCAAATACAGCACACAAAAATGTTAAAAGCTTCCATTTGTACAGGACTCATAAGTCAATAATAACATTATGAATAACAGAAAGAAAAGTAGAAAAGTAACAGATCACAAAAGAACATATACAAGCAAAAATAAATATGAGGGAAAATCAATCTTTCTTCACAAATAAATGTTCATCAACTGGAAGAATTAATATTTTTTAAATGTCCCTATTAACCAAAGTGATCTTCAGATTCAATGCTATTCCCATCAAAATTCCAATGGTATTCTTTACAGAAATAGAAAAAACAATCCTAAAATTCATATGGAATCACAAAAGACCCTGAATGGCCCAAGTAAAAACCTTGAGTAAGAAGAACAAAGCTAGAGGCATCATATTTCCTAACTTTATAATGTATCATAAAGTTACAGTAATCAAAATAGTATAGTGCTGGTGTAAAAACAGACATATGGACCAATGGAAATTAACAGAGAGCCCAGAAATAAACCTAGGCATATTCAGCAAACTAATTTTTCACAATGGTGGTAAGAATACACAATGGGGAAAGGAGAGTCTCTTTAATAAACGGTGTTGGGAAAAGTGGATATCTCACACCATACCCAAAAAATCAGCTCAAATGATTTAAAGACTTAAATGTAAGACTGGAAATTAGGCCTTAAAATGTAAGCCCTAAAATTCCTAGAAGAAAAAGCTTCTTGCCATTGACATTGGCAATGAATATCTGGGATATGACATCAAAACACAGACAACAAAGGCAAAAATACAAAAGTGAGATTATGTCAAAATAAAAAGCTTCTGCACAGCAAAGGAAACAACGAAATGAAAAGACAACCTATAGAATGTGAGAAAATATTTATAAACCATGTATCTGATAAAGGGGTAATATCCAAAATATATAAGGAACACCTACAACTCAATAGCAAATATTAATAACCCAAATCAAAAATGAGCAAAGGAACTGAATAGACATTTCCCCAAAGATGACATACAGATGCCAAACATATGAAAAGGTGTTCATCATCACAAAATCATCAGTAAATTCAAATCAGAACAACAGTGAGCTATATATTACCCTACATCTGTTAGGATGGCTATTAAAATAACAATAACAAACTTTGGAAAGAATGTGGAGAATTGGAACACTTGGTCACTGTTGGTGGGACTGTAAACTGGTGCCGCCACTGTGGAAAACAGTATGGAGGTTCCTCAAAAAACTAAAACTTTAACCACCATATCCCACAATCCTACTTCTAAGTATTTATCCAAAAGAAATGAAATCAGAGTCTCAAAAAGATATTAAGACCTCCGTGTTCACTGCAGCACTATTCACAATAGTAATGATGTTGAAACAATCTAAATGTCCAATGGATGATGAATGGATGAAGATAATGGAATATTCTTATATAAAAAGAAGAAAATTTGCCATTTGTTCCAACATGGATGAACCTGGAGGACACTATGCTAAGTGAAATAAGCCAGACACAGGAGGACAAATATCACTTTTATGAGGAATCTAAAATAATGAAACTCATAGAAGCAGAGAGTAGAATGGGTGTTTCCAAGGGCCGAGGTGGGGATATATGGGGAGATATTAGACAAGGAGTACAAAGTGCTGTTTATACAAGATGAAGAAGTCCTAGAAATTTACTGTACAGCATAGTGCCTATAGTTAATGTACTGTATACCTAACACTTGGCTAAGCGTGTAAATCTTACATTAATGCTTCTCATCTTTAAACATAAATATAATAAGGTGGGAAGAAACTTCTACAGGTGTGGATATGTTTATGGCATAGATTGTGGTGATGGCTTCACTAGTGTAGACTTAGTTCCAAACTCGAAGTATTATGCATTAATTATGCACAAATTTTATAGGTCAAAAATTAATTAAAATTCAGTCTTTTAATTCTACAAATTGAAATTTAAGGGTATACTTTGAAGACTACCATAATGACAGAGAATTTTAAAATAGCCAACTACCTACTGGCTGAATATGTGTTGTTGAATATGTGAAAACGAACGAAAACATTATTGGTAGAAATATAAATTTGTACATTATTTCTGGAGGGCAATTTGGCAATACGTATCAAGAATGCGTGTTATTTTTAATCTAGCAGTTAAATTTCTAGGAATTGCCAGTAACAAATTGAATATATAAACAAACATTCATGTATGTGAAGATTTATGACAGCATGATTTAGATTAGTAAGAAGTTGAAACTACTTAAATATTTAGGACTAGGTAAATTTTTTTTTTTTTTTTTTTTTTTGGCGGTACGCGGGCCTCTCACTGCCGTGGCCTCTCCCGTTGCGGAGCACAGGCTCCGGACGCGCAGGCTCAGCGGCCACGGCTCACGGGCCCAGCCGCTCCGCGGCATGTGGGATCCTCCCGGACCGGGGCACGAACCCGCGTCCCCTGCATCGGCAGGCGGACGCTCAACCACTGCGCCACCAGGGAAGCCCAGGACTAGGTAAATTTTTAAGTGATTTTTGGGGTTAGATAAACTTTGTTGAACATTTTGCAGATATTAAAATAATTCTAAGGAATATTTATTAACAGGAGAAATATTATAGATATTAGAAATAGCTGAATACATTCATGGATATTCCAGATAATATCCATTTTGTTTAAGTACACATATATGTTTAGAACAAAAAGACTGTAAATGTATGTATACTCCAAAATATTAGTAAGATCTAAATCTAGTTGGTAGTATCATGTGATTGTTACTTAATATGTTATACTTTTTTGCCTGATATCAGTGTTCTATATTATTTTTATACTCAGAAAAAAATATTTTAAGTGGGTATATCTAAAAACAAAATGGCTCATGTAACATAGTAGTTAAACAAATACAAATAGAATTACTAACTCAATATGCCTATAACATTATACCTCATGTAAGTTTTCATTTGGGAAAGGGACCAATTAAGGCTGCTATAGATTCAGCCGTTACTGAAGATAGGCTGGAAGTGCTAAAGGGTATTTTGTTTTTAGTTTTAAAGAAAGAGAACAAATGCACATATATGCATAAAAGTGCTAAGTACAATAGGATGTGAATTAGGGATATTAACAGCCTTCCATCTGCCACCAAAATAGTAATTCAAGTAATTAGCCCATTTTAATAATATTTTTTTCTAAAATGAAAGCTTTTAGAGCAAATATCCTAAATTAGATTATATATACATTTTACTTTACAAGAGTTAGAATTTACCGTAAAAATAACTAAAGAAAAGCTCAAGGAGTTTCCTAGTTAATCATTTTTTGCCTAAGGCATTTTACATGCTCCTTTTTCCTACAGGAAGCACTGCTCTGCCTCTGCCCCCTTAAACTCCCAGACCCCTGGCTCGAATAACTTGAACTCACCTTCCTATGCTTGTTTTAAATATTATTCTCTTCCGTTAGCCTGCATTTATGCTCTAGAGCAAGAATCCTTGCTTCAGGTTGACATAATAGCTGAGAGCCCACATTCCTTCCCAGCATTTATCCAAATTGATCATATATATTAAAGTATATGTGCGTGTGTGTGCATTCCTGGAACATACTAAATACTTGATGACCATTTGTTGAATAGATTAAAAAATGAAAGAATCCATAACTGTAGTTTAGAGGTTTCCCAACATGACAATGCTCTCTTCTGACTCTCATAGCCCTATGAAGTTGTCAGTGACATATTAGTAACTCCATTTTATATATGAGTCAGTTAAAAAATTAAAAAGATTAAATTCTCACCTAAAGCCATATAGATAGGATACATGACCTAAAAATGCTTATATATTACTTTGGTGTCAATTTCAGTATGGTTTAATCTTTAAACTATGTTACCACATTCGTTCATTCATTGAATGAAAAGCACTTATCTTTATAAAATGTGTCTTTCTTTTTTACCTGGGATAAATACAACACACATCGAGAATGTCTGTCCATTGAATGCACTTCAGAGCCCACTACTTCTCCTCTGCATTGGCACTGCTGTGGAGAATGAAGAGTTCAGCACATTTTTCCCTGACACTCTTTATTGAGATAGGGGTTTCTCTTTTTATTCCTGCTCAAAAGTCGGACTCTCTGGGCCACTGGGCCTCCTTATCAGTATCGCAGCACAGCCAGTGAAACTGTGCATGTATCCCTAGTTCTAAAAATAACTTGATTTGATTGTTCAAGCCCATGCATTGAGAGACCCTAAAGCTCACCTCTAACTTTTATCCTGAGTAAAAGCAGATGGTATGTACAATATAAAGTGCAGTGAGAGCCTGAATATGCTCAGACTCTTCCCATAATCCCAAGCCTGAAGAACTGATTCTAGGGAAAGCCTTCTTTAACAAGGTGTCAGTTATGTCTGCTTAGGAATTTTTCTTTTGTTTTGGCTTGCCTTTTAGGAGGATAAACAATCTCTTAGTTTCATGGGAACTTATCAGTTGTTTTACTTGACTGTGAAAATAAAATAAATTGCTTAGTGCTTTTACTGTTGATCCCATTTGTATCAGTAATCAGATTCAAAAACCAATTAACAGTCTTTTTTCAGTGAGAGAAGGGAGTTTTGCCCTAAAGACAGAGTCTTAAACAGTCCCTGAATAAGGACATCTGATCGTATGGTATAATAAAATAGGAATACAGAAAAAATTAATATATCAACTTGAGTTTTACTTAATGCATCACATAAAATTATTTTAAAGATGATTTTTATGATGACTTTCCCACCCTGGGAAAAGCAGTAAAAGTTAATCTGAAACCATCTTCCCTTATCAAACTGGCAAAAAGTTGAAGTTTTATACCATATGTTATTGAGACTGTGGAAAATGGGCATTGTTAATTGAATATTATTTGTGATAGTAAGTTTATGGGGAAATTTAGCAAGATCTGTTATAAGTGAGACTATGTGTACCCTATAATCTTCCATTTTTAATTATCCATATACATTCTTGAAAACTACTGGCATTTCAACTAAAGAAGTCATACTGAATGAAGGATGCTTATTGTGGTTTTATTTGTAACAGTAAAAACTGGAAATAACCTGAATATCAATTAGTAGGGAAGAGGATACTGTATTATGGAATATAGTATAATAGATAAAAAGAATGAGGTAGATCTTTATGTTCTGGCATAAAGAAATCTTTAAGTTAAGTGTAAGGAAGGAAAGCAAATTACAGAACAGTGTATTTGATGTCAAAAACAAAACAATACTTTTTATTTTCTACAGTTTTGTGTATTTATGCAATTCAAATATAAGGAAGACACTGGAGGATACACTTGAGAAGTTATTTGTTAGTTCTGTAGTTAGTTCTGAAGGATGAAGGGGGCCAAGATTGCAGTCATGATGAAGGGGACTTAGATTTATCTGGCATGTTTTAATGATTAACAAAGGCAATGTAATTAATGTGTTGTTTATATAATTAAAATTAATAGAACAGAATTATTCTAATATAATTTGACTTTGAATATATCACTTTGAATAAATGAGAAAATCTTGAGCTGGTCATTGATAACTGATCACAAAAATAACCCAGTTCATTTTTTTTTAATTAATTGTTTTATTTGTTTCTATTTTTGGTTGTATTGGGTCCTCGTTGCTGTGCGCGGGCTTTCTCTAGTTGTGGTGAGCGGGGGCTACTCTTCATTGCAATGTGTGGGCTTCTCATTGTCTCATTGTGGCTTCTCTTGTTGCAGAGCATGGGCTCTAGGCCTGCAGGCTTCAGTAGTTGTGGCATGTGGGCTCAGCAGTTGTGGCTCACGGGCTCTAGAGCTCAGGCTCAGTAGTTGTGGCACACGGGCTTAGTTGCTCCGCACCATGTGGGATCTTCCCAGGCCAGGGCTCGAAACCGCGTCCCCTGAATTGGCAGGCGGATTCTTAATCACTGCACCACCAGTGAAGCCCCATTTTTTTTCTAAAATTTGTTTTCTGAAGCAATCTAAAGCAGCTGATCAAGTAACAGAATTCTGTTTCTCTGAGTAGATCCAGGAAGAAAATAAGAAAAGGCATTACGTAGAGCGCTAATTCTGAGGGACCAGTGAGGATCAACTGATTCTTCTGTGCAGGAGAAGAGGGGGTGGGGGCAGAGGAAAGAGCAGATTGAAATAAGTCAGGGGGCAAAAGGACCACAGTCCCCTCTAACCACACTCAGCCTGAAGGAGTATACTTTCTGGACAGTTTCCTGCCAAGATTCCATAATGAGAAAACTGGGTGAATAGGTAACCTCAAGTTTCCTCTTTTTCCTTTTCCTTCATCCTCTCACTACACCAGACAAATGGGCCTCTTTTCCTATTTTGACTAATATTGATGAATTTCAAGAATTCATGAGGGTAAGTTGGGAGAAGCTGGGTCTTCTTACCTTGCTTCCTCTTTTTAACACCAAGTAGTAACCTAGGACAAGGGTAATTATTAAAATTTAGGGACTTCCCTGATGGCGCAGTGGTTGAGAATCTGCCTGCTAATGCAGGGGACACGGGTTCGAGCCCTGGTCTGGGAGGATCCCACATGCTGCGGAGCAACTAGGCCCGTGAGCCACAACTACTGAGCCTGCGCGCCTGGAGCCTGTGCTCCGCAACAAGAGAGGCCGCAATAGTGAGAGGCCCGTGCACCGCGATGAAGAGTGGCCCCCGCTCACCGCAACTAGAGAAAGCCCTGGCACAGAAACAAAGACGCAACACAGCAAAAATTAATTAATTAATTAATAAACTCCTACCCCCAACATCTTCTTTAAAAAAAAAAAAAATTAGGATTTTAATTTCTTTTTGTACATTTTTACTTTTAGATCAAAATCATGTCTCTAAATTAAGCCCTTTTCAGCATCGGAGGTTACAATGGTGCAATGTATATATCTGGGAGTGATGATGTAAGACCAAATTACTGCGTAATATTTACTAGGAAGTTTAACGTTGTCAAGTTGCTTTACTATTTTTACTGTATTTTAGAAAAAGGGAGGTGGGGGCATTATTCCCTGACATGATGACTTCATATGGTCTTTGTAAGGATGAAAAGCACAAAAGAGCTTAAAAAATTGTAAATCATTGTACAACTTATCATTAATAGTGGGTTACGTCCAGCTGTGTCTTGGAAATATAAAAATTGAGAATGGAAAAAATAATAAAAAATAGAAAGGAGAGACTCTGAATACAATTTTTTTTTTTCCAAAGAAGAAAGAGTAAGAGGGAAGAAGCTCAGAGTTTGCAAAATATACTTTTAAGTTCATAAAAGAAAATTGTCAAGAATTCAAATACATTTATTCTACTTAAACTATATTTTCATTATAGTGACAATTTATTGTCTTTAGTTTTTTGAGTAAACACCCCATTAAGTGAAATATAGTAGAAAAAGCATGCTGATGAGTATGTAGAAATGAAGGTGTAGAGTGTGGGTAGAAACACCTGTGGAAGTAATATTTTTGCAATTCCAAAAGTTTGTCCCAATTGCTTGAGAGGGAAAGCAAAGAAATACATCAAGAGAACTGAAACTGTAGTGAGTTTTCTAGAAAACTTATTTTAGATGAAAATCTCAAAAAGCTTTTAAATTCCAGAGGATGCACGGCAGCAATTCTGAAACTTAAAGGACAAAAGATTGCCACTAGAGGTAAAGCCCCTGTTCGAGTGTGACACCAGAGAGAGCACTTGCCTCTGTCAAGACAAAGAAAGGATGGAAGCGTGAAAGGTTTTTGACTGCCAACACTGATACATGATCTTTTCCGCTTGACCTGACATGGCTGCCACTTTTGGTCTACTGATGCCCAAAACCCAAGTTGTTACTACACCCTAATAGCTTTGATGACCAAAAAATAATATTTTCTCTCGGAATGAAAAGAAAAAATCTTCCTCAATCCAAAAATATTTATAAATCATTGATAATCATAATATTAACAAAATTTATATAATGTTTTTTATGTTCCAGGCACTATTCAAAGCTCTTTATATTCAATCCTCATAATGATCCTGTGAAATATGTACCATTTTGTATACATATATAAATACACATATACGCAAACAAACATACATGATTGTAAAATATACATCTATTGTTGATATATGTAATTTTATATCTGGTTTATATCTTTAAATATTTTATTTTCATCACTCAAATACTACAGCGGATGATATTTTGCAAATGAAAACATACACATAAACTTCAATGCCACAATTCATAGTATAAAAATGACAGGGCTTCCCTGGTGGCGCAGTTGTTGAGAGTCCGCCTGCCGATGCTAGGGGACAAGGGTTCATGCCCCGGTCCGGGAAGATCCCACATGCCGCGGAGCGGCTGGGCCCGTGAGCCGTGGCCGCTGAGCTTGCGCGTCCAGAGCCTGTGCTCCACGACGGGAGAGGCCACAACAGTGAAAGGCCCGCGTATCACACACACACACACAAAAATAGGTTTTTCATTTTATTTTTTCAGTTTTCTTAATAAGTATATACTGTACAGATTCATTGTTTAAGTTATATTTTTCAACATAGAAAAATAATACATTGAATTAAGACTACAACTAGAAGTGACGCTTGAAAAAAACATAGGAGGAATTAGAATTGGTCAAATATCTCATGAAGCTTTGCAAAACTGCAAATATCACTTCACTAACTTTTGGTTGCTAAACACTCTGGCCTTCTTTTTCTCCACCCTGAATGAAAAATGCTTGTCAAATCTGATTGTTAATTTACTATTATTGTCTACAATCCATCAGGCTCTTTGCTAGTCACTGGTGACTTACTGAACACAGTGACATGGAGCTTACAGAATGGGAGGAGATGAGTGTGTACAGCAGCTGGGCAGTATGCTAATAGCTAAGATAATGGAAGTCCCAAGTGCCACAGAACCACAGAGCGAGAATACTGAGGCCAGCCTAGAAATATGTGTGTGTGTGTGTGTGTGTGTGTGTGTATATAAAATCAATGTCTTATTCTGAAGTAATTAAGTAAAGGAAAAGAAGCCAGAGGAAAGGTGACTTAGGCAGAGAGCATAGATTGCGCAATATACTATCTAGTCTTAGGGAGAGAATCCATTTTGATCACACACAGGTGCAGCTCTTACCTTGCTAAAACTGAAGGAGTAGGTAAAGGAAGTAAAGCAGGGGTGGGGGGCGTGGGGATGAGGGGTTCAGAAGTGATAGAATCTGGAAAACTCAGGAGTCACTATTATAGAAGCTGTTAGAATTCCATTTATCCTTTATGGCTAGGATCCTAAAAACTGAGCTTTCAATGATTATATTTAACTCTGTTTTAAAATTCTGAATAAAATAGTTGTTCTTCTGACATCAGGGAATCTACTAAGACATTAAGATATAAGGGCAAAAGATAGTGAATGCTCTACCATAGATGTTGGAAGTACGAGTTCAAAAAAAAGGTGTAAAGAAAGTGTGTGTCATGATTTGTCTTGTCTCAATTATATGTATGCTAATAAAATTAAACATAGAATCAAATTTCTGCCATCTCATATCCTGAGCTTCTTAAAATTTTCGATTATTTGTCCTCAAACAACTACCACTTTTAAGATTCATATTAAGATTGAAGGCATGGGACTGCCCTGGTGGCACAGAGGCTAAGAATCTGCCTGTCAATGCAAGGGACACAGGTTCGAGCCCTGGTCGGGGAAGATCCCACATGCCACGGAGCAACTAAGCTCACACGCCACAACTACTGAGCGTGCGCTCTAGAGCCTGCAAGCCACAACTACTGAAGCCCACGCGCCTAGAGCCCGTGCTCCCCAACAAAGAGAAGCCACTGCAATGAGAAGCCCGTGCACCACAACGAAGAGTAGCCCCCGCTCGCCGCAACTAGGAAAGCTCATTCGCAGCAATGAAGACCCAACATAGCCATAAATAAATAAATAAATATAAATAATAAATATTAAAAAAAAAGACTGAAGGCATGAAATAGCCAAAAAAATTGAAGTTGGGATGATGCATATAAAGTAAATAAACATCTAGTCAATATAGTGATAACCAAGGTAGTGCCAGTTCCAAATATCTACTGTGCAACATCTAAATACCACTCTAAGTTTTTGGCCTTGGTCATACATATAAATTAGGACTAGTCTACTTCTCAGTAGCATGTGTTAATAAATGGAGTAGATTAGGGCATAAAATGAGAAGCCTGCTTGCATTTTCAAATATTTCAATTTCAGTTTTCAGAGCAAACCCAGTCATTTTTAACCTAGCTTCTGTATCATCTTACTCAAAATACAGATAAAGTCTGAATTTTAAATTAACATATAAATGACTTTGCGTTGATTTAGGAAGACTAAGCTGACCCTCAGGTCCTTTAACCATCAGTGAAAGCTAATGAAATAAAGAGCATTATAAGTTATGGGGAAAGTGTCACCAAATTTTCATTGATTCATTCAATAAGTATTCATAGGGCATGAAGAATATAAAATTCCCTGCACTTAATGTCCCTATCATGTACTTAAATATATAAAAATTACAATTATAAAATGCTAAATAGCAGTTGTTTTAGGCAGGGTTCTCCAGGGAAACAGAACCAATAGGATATGTGTAAACGCATGTTAAGAGATTTGTTTTAATTGTAGGAAGGCTGCAAGTCTGAAATTTGTAGGGGAGGCCAGCAGGCTGGAATCTCAGGTAGGATTTCTATATTACAGTCTTGAGGTAGAATTAATTTTTCTCTGGGAAAACTATTTTTGCTCTTAAGACCTTCAAGTGATTGGATGAGGCCCACCCACATTATCAAGGGCATTCTACTTTACTTAAAAGTTTCTAATTATGTGTTAATCACATCTACAAGATAGCCTCACAGCAACATCTAGACTAGTGTTTAGTAAGACCAAACAACTGGGCACCATAGCCTCACTAAGTTGACCATAACTTAGCCGTAACTATCATGGCAGGTCAAGACAATACACACTCAAAGTAATTATTCAGAGATATAGCATTTGATATTGTAGCTCTTCAATGAATTTTAATCATATACAAATCCTCTCATCCTGCAGGATGACAAAAGAAGGCCTGGCAAGTGATGAATCTTGTGTCACTATGAGAAAGAATTATTAACTAGAGAACCACTGAGCAGAGGACCTTCCATTTAAGCAGGGAGTCCAAAATAACTTCATTATTTCTTTTGAAATCTTCCTCATGCCATGGCCAAGATGGTAACTGAGCAAAGGAGAGGAACATAGTCCTAAGAGCAGGCATCCTTATCTTTCAGAAATGGAAGGAAGATACAGGAAGTAAATTCAAGAAAAAGAAAAGCCATCTTCGACATTAGGTGCTGGCCTAATATTATTAGCTGGACCTTGGTGTTGCTAGGAGGTTACCAGGTATTCACAGCTAGGTCTTTGTGTTCCCCTATGAACATAAATAATTTTACAGAACATCAATATCAGACAAGGCCACCCGTGGTTGTGATGGATCAAGACAAAAAGACCGGGCTTCCCTGGTGGCACAGTGGTTGAGAGTCCGCCTGCAGATGCTAGGGGACAAGGGTTCGTGCCCCGGTCCAGGAAGATCCCACATGCCGCGGAGCGGCTGGGCCCGTGAGCCATGGCCGCTGAGCCTGCTCGTCCGGAGCCTGTGCTCCGCAACGGGAGAGGCCACAACAGTGAGAGGCCCGCGTACCGCAAAACAAACAAACAAACAAAAAGACAAAAAGACCAAGCCCTATACATGTCTGAACGCGAACATTGTCTAAACCACAAAAATAGCCCAACATCCCCCTACCCTGGCTCATGAGTAACTGCTGCTTCTTTATGAATTGCAGCTTTAGTCTCGCTCTGTTATTCCCTCCTTCTAGACAGGATCTCTTAAAATACTGAATCATGGAACTACCTAAACTTCCTGATAGCATCCAACTCAGAGCAAAATCTAGCTTCTTTAAACTCTTCCCCAAACCACCTACTATGAGGCCAAATTCTACAATAAATTGTCTCTAACACCCTGATACTGAGGTGCTACCTAGTACCCCATGGCATGGTATCTCTCCTCACAAGAGCAATAAACCCTAACTGTTTGACTACACATGAATTCCTGGTGATCTTTAGCAGAGGGCATGGACAAATGTGAGCAAGTAAGAAAGAGGCTAAGTATTACATGGATCAAAAATATGGTCTTGGGCTTCCCTGGTGGCGCAGTGGTTGGGAGTCCGCCTGCCGATGCAGGGGACACGGGTTCGTGCCCCGGTCTGGGAAGATCCCACGTGCCGCGGAGTGGCTGGGCCCGTGAGCCATGGCCGCTGAGCCTGCGCGTCTGGAGCCTGTGCTCCGCGACGGGAGAGGCCACAACAGTGAGAGGCCCGGGAAAAAAGAAAAAAAAAAAAAAAAAAAAACAGGTCTCTGGTAGATAAAAAGAATAACCATGATAATTATTTTACCAAATCAGGTGTCAACTGAATGACTACAATAATACACAATATACAGAATCTTTACAAAAATATTTAAGGTATACTTAAGTGTAAAACTGGCTACTTTAACTGCAAAATGGCAAAGAATTCATCTTGAGATTAAGTCATGAGAAAGTTTATACTATACAGGGAGACAAACCAAGTGTCACTTGGGCATATAGGTTGACCGATTGGTAATTTCATGACAAGCAGATATTCTGAGTCTAAACTCTCTCAATATACTCATTTGGAAATCATATTTTTCTTCAATGAAGATATCCAATTTGGAAATTTTGATACTATAAGCAACCATCTAAATATTTCTTCCTGGCTATCCATTATCACTGATAATATCTATATTTTGAGTGTATAGCTTACTTTCAAAACATCTACTGTGATCAGAATGCATACTTGGTAGTAAATCCATGACACTCTACCAAGAGGAAAAACTGAACTCTATCAATTTTTATAATACTTGAACTATCTCTGTACAACATGTAGGCTGTCATGTGTGAATGGAGGTTAGAAACAAACCAGTGTGCACGTGCATGTGTGGGTCTAAGTTCTCTGCAGCATTTTCTTTTTATTTATTTATTTTTTTTTTTTGTGGTACGTGGGCCTCTCACTGTTGTGGCCTCTCCCATTGTGGAGCACAGGCTCCGGACGTGCAGGCTCAGCGGCCATGGCTCACGGGCCCAGCCGCTCCGCGGCATGTGGGATCTTCCTGGACCAGGGCACGAACCCATGTCCCCTGCATCGGCAGGCGGACTCTCAACCACTGCGCCACCAGGGAAGCCCTGCAGCATTTTCTTGTTTGAGATCACCTAGCAGCCTTGAGTCCTCAGGCTCTACCCTGGGAAATATGAAAGCACTGGATGAGGAACTATAACCTGATAGGCGGTGTACTGATTTTGCAGATGTACTCAGAATAAAAGAATCAACCTCAAATAGGGCAGCTGTATTTTATCTTTTTAACTCTTTGGTCACCCCAAGCGGCATGTGGGATTTTCGTTCCCTGACCAGGCATCGAACCCCCACCCCTGTATTGGAAGCATGGAGTCTTAACCACTGGACTGCCAGGGAAAGCCCTCAAATAGGGCAATTTTTATAATGACCCACTACATGGTTTGAAAAGATAAAGGAAACAAGGGAAGAGTCCTGGTCATGCTATTGTGGATTGGTTTGGGGTTAAGGATCAGATGGAGAAGCACCAGGAAACAAAGAGAGACATTCATAGTGAATGTCATTCACCCAAAGGGAAAGCTCTTACTCATGAGAGAGTTTGGGTGAAGAATGAGTTTATGGAAAACAGCGTTGAATATTTCAGTCAGCTTTCTTCCAAGATGATTTCATAAGCATGCCTCATATATTAAAGTTGTCCATAATAATTTAGGTTTAAACAATCATCTGAAAAAGCAGTAATGGTGAGAAACGATGTAAAAATAACGAATGTGGAAACCTTCCCAGAAGGTTCTCCTTATTCAAAAGGGCTCGATCATTAAGATAATCCTATCAACTTGTGAACACAGCTTAATCTTTTAGTTAGAGTCCAATGCTAAACAGACTGTGGAAATTTACAAAGGAAGAAAATACTTGAATACAGAGAATACAGGACACTTTTAAATCATGGACTAACTCTTAATGAACCTCAGAAAGGTCCTGTTGAAAAGAATCAATATACATGCAGTACAACCTCCCAGACCTCAAGTCAGCCTCAAAACATGAGTCCTTCTAGAGAGAAATTCTGTGAATGTGATCAATGGTACACATTGATTTCTTGTTTTTCTGGTGTTACTTTCATTTGTGTTTCCCGTCCCTTTTTTTGGGGGGGTGAGGGTTGTCTTCGTACCCACTCAGTTGCTTTTTTTCCCTTAATCAACTTTTTATTTTGTTAAAGAAAGACATTACCAAAAAACCCACTAACTATTATTCTGTACAAGAAAGACAATTATAGCATCAAAAGGTAGGAAGGGTATAATAGAATAAAGAAGAGTTTCTTCAAGTTACGACAGTTAGGAAACTTATGCCAACATCACACACACACCATCACCATTGTCCTTATATTTCTCCTTTTGCCACTGAGTAACAAAACCTTTACCCTGGACTGGTTACTAAATGAGATGATCTCTCAGGTGTCTTTTGGATTCTACGATTTTATTCATGTTATATATTTAAAAGAGTAGTCCATTTTAAATTTCCCATTGTCTATCTCCTACACATGGATTATTGATATTTTCAAATACCAGACAGGCTCCCTTCTCCCCTACTTTTTAATCAAAATTCTCATGGAGATAGTTGTATATTCAAATGCAGTAGTAATATAGTTCCCATTTAGTTGTAAGAAGCGATATACAAACCCTGTGTTCACTTTCCCCATGTATTTCCCCAAACTACAATAACATTTTACAAAATATGAAGATACTGAATGGATACCATCCACACAACTTACTCTGCTTTCCCTAGTTTTACCTGTACTCATTTGTGCATATTTATGTGTACGTGTGTGGGATGGCGGGGTGGTGTTTGGTTCTGTACAATACTACTATCACAATTATATGTTCAGGTATCCACCACCACAGTCAAGAACCCAAACAGTTCAGCACTGCAAGAATCCTTTGCGTTGATTTTTTTATAACCGCACCGGCCCCCAGTCACTCAGCCCTGATGCGTAATTCGTAGCAACGTTTTCATTTCAAAATGTTATATAACTGGAACAATACAGCATTTAACCTTTGTGGTTGGTGTATTTCACTCAGAACATTCTCTAGAGAGTCAAAGTCGCTGTATGTATCAACACTTTGCTCCTTTTTATTGTTGAGTAATCTTCCATGGTATGTATGTGCCATGGATTATGTCCATTCTTTTACTGAAGAACATCTGGGTTGATTACACATTCTGGCTATTAAAAATGAAAGTTATTTTTTTACACAAATATCCAAAGAACAGAAGCACAGATAAAGCCTTGAATGGAAGTTTGCCATCACGGGGAAGGGAGAGGGACCATTACACGTACGTACAGGGCTTTACCCAGCTCAATGTACTACTTTCATTCTAGGCACTGTTCAAAAAGATTTTAAATCATTTAACCTTCACAACAATCCTAGGAAGTAAATACTGTTAGATGCCCATTTTATGGGTGAAAAAATGGAGACAGAGGGTGGTTCATTTTCTCAAGGTCACATAATTGGTAAGTAGTCAAGTTGGAATTTGAACCCAGGCAGTCACCCCACAGATAATTATCATAGGAAGAGTTCACCACAAAATCAGAAGCAGAGGGACCAACTGAAAAGTCACTATTTTTTTAACTGTTTACAAATATTTCCTGGTTTTTATGAATTTGATCATGGGCATGTCATTTGCCCTCACTAGACCTAGACATATTTAAAGATAAAGTAGGCTGAATCTTTTATTATATATATGCTTTCTTTCAGAGCTCATGTTTTAGTCTTTACTGTGGTTGAAGGAATACATGCCCAAGTGGGAGATTTTTGACTGCTAAAGTTGGCAGGTCTCAATAATTTCAGGGAACTCAGATTTATATTTGAATACAAAGCAGTAGAGAACCAAACATTCTATATTTTATATTTGCTTTAAAACAGATCATTTTAGAATGCGCTTATCTGTGACAGAAATACATTTCCTCTGAGAAATGTTTTAGTTCTTACTTTAAGGCAAGAATCTTGCAAATATTTATGCCAACGTGTCCTGAAATAACATCTCCAAAATTTTGAGCTATTTAATTTATCACAAGGGAAACAGAATAAGACCTTCTCTTCTCCAGTATACTCAAACTGAGTTTTAAAATGAATAAATAATGACAAATAAGCACATTTTTCATATCTTCTCATGAGTGCACATTATCCCTTCGCTGACACTAAAAAAGACTAATTTTATCTTTAAGTTTCATTTTTTCATCAGAACTTATGGTTTCTTTAGGGCATTTTTAAAATTCAAAGGTATTTCAACTGTATTATTAAACTAATGTATAATACTGTGCAAATGATGCATAAGTTGAAATTTCTGTATAACATAGAGGTAAACATGTTGATCTATGTCAAAAAAGATAGATATCATAACCCTGGTATAGAATGTTATATTTTAAATTTTAAGGGACAAGGTAGTACTTGGAAAGAGAAACAGTAAATTGTATCACAATCTACAATGGTACCTAACTTGAATTTATTTTTTAATCATTTTTCAGATTTAAGAAAGGAATCGCCCTTACGAAACAGAAAATATATCTTGAAATACATGTCTCCTTAGACAAGTTAATATGAGACACTTCAAAGAGGAAGACTTTTCAAACAAAATTCACCTTTATTGCATTCCTGTGGAATCTGATAAATCATTGGTCAGAAGAGGAAGTCTCACATAAAAGTCTAGGAGGAGAAATTGACACCACTTTTCTAATAGTCAACAATTTGACAAACACCATGGAGAAGTTAATGTTGGTTTCTAGACTCTCTTATAAAGTTTTTCTAAAACACACACATATACAAAATCAGAGCAATTTTATGCTTTGCAGTTGCAGACATATAAAAAATTGTTTCTCCCAAAGGAAGCTCTTTTTAATTAAATGTTATGCCCAATTAAGTTCAGTTAATCATTTTGGTGTAAAATAGCTGCTGTGGAGTTGTTTTCCCTGGGGGAGTAAGCAGCTTTCTGGCTTTGGATTAGAGAACAAACAGCTGAAAGCAATCAAATGTCATTCCAGCACCACAAGAAGTGTTTTTCTTAATGTGGTATCATTTTGCCTAGATACCTTTGGCTTGTAATAAGGCTAAAGTGTTGGTTTGAATGACAGGATATTGCTTGGTTTTTCTAAGTGCCTAAATGCCCTACACTACAGATGCCTGCAGAGTAGGGGAGTGGTCTCATCAGCTTACTGCACTAGCGTTTCTAAGGAGCAGTAAGTGGGAAGGGGTAGTCTTAGATTTATCTTCAGTGCAAAGAATTTAAATGCATGCCAATGACAAATGTCCTTATTTTTCATTGGTCCCTTTTGAACACAAGGTTTTGCATCAATTATAACAAATAGCAATGATGTTGCATTGTTTTGTTTGCCTGAGAAATTAAGACACCAAAATTTTTTCAATTATATGTAACATTTGAAAGATTCTTAGTCATCTTAACTATAGTAATCAAAATCAAACTGTTGAACAAGGTACTCTTGAAGGACTCAAGATTAAAGACAAACTGCCTTTTTATTCCAACAGTGATGGAAGCCTGAATAAGAAAATTCCTGCTGACCATTAAATCTCTAAAACAATGTATATAGAACTCTTCCTACAAGGTAACACATTACTGTATTATGCAGAATGCAAGTATTTTTCCTTATAATCCTTACTGTACTATATATAAATACGAATTTATATTATAAAAGCAATGCATTATTTCTATGCATGATCTTTTTAAGGAATTACAAATTAGTCATCATTCTCCAAAATGTTCTGATTTTTCACTTTAGGTTCTAATAAGCACAGCAGATGCTGGAACCCTACAAGAATAAACTGTAATTCTTACTACATAAAGGGACTTTCAAGTAATGCACATTTTCATAATTTTAAATTAGTGAACTAGAATAGTCTAGTGTTTTCTGAATTCAAATATAGCAAAATGGCATACAGATGCAATAAAATAATGGATTTTAAGAATTTTAGAATTTTAAGTCATATTGTCATGTAAAAATATTCATAAAAAGTTTCTAGAGCTGTCTACCAGAAACCTCAAAATTAATTCACTTCATTGTGTAGTGGCCAGATGGGAGTATGGGTAATTATGGGAATCAGGGGACCTAAAAGTTAACATGGAGATGTCAGAAGAAAGAGGGGCATTTGGGCTAAATGAGATTTGCACACCTGAGTGAGGTGCCAAGGCAGATGACAGTCTCAGAGGCAAACTCTTGATGAGCAACCAGAAGTCAAGGCACAGAATCTGGGAAGTTGTTGCAATCTCACAGACATGATTTAGGTGAGGATGTACAGTTCCTATGGACCCAAATTTTCATGGAAACTCTTTGGCAGCGGTAACCAGAGAAGTAGACAGTATAAAGATAAAAATGTTTCTCAGGGAAGCAAAGGACAGCATTTCAGCTGAGGCCATAGAAGGGCATGGAACCAATAGTTGAAAAGCTACAGGAAAACCACAAAATCACCTCCCTCTCTCCTGTCACTCTGAAAATGACTTTTACCTGCTCTATAGCATTCATGATAGAAAGTGATCATCACTAATAGCCTCCAGCACATTTTCTCCTTTCAAGAGAGGGATGCCTGACTGATTGGAATCACCTGGATTCAGTTTCACAGTCCTCATGGAAAAGGCTCATTGGCTTAAATCAGCTGATCAACTATTTGTGGCTGCAAATGGGGTAACAGGGATATCTGAGCAATGAGAAGTCAAACAAACCATCTGTGATTTCTACATTTCTGTACAAAGTAGAATTTTACCAAAAGAATGAATCCTAGGACAAAGCTCCAGAATGGTGATGGGAACTGGCAAAAAATAATTGGGTCACTTAGTAGGTTTGTAAGTCTGTTCTGTCAGACATTTGAAATATTTGAAAGACTGGCAAACCTACTAAGGATAATCCTTCTGAGTTCTTAAGTGGCTTTTGCAAATCCAAAAAAACCCCACAAATTGTCATATTTTCTAGAAATATTTTCTCTGAGCACATTATGTTTCTTTAATGGCAGATATTTTTATTATCTTTGATAAAATAAAAATTTAAATTATATGTAGTAAACTGCCATTTTTCCATCATTTCATTTATTGATTTTATTTAAGCTAAAAAAAAGGCATCATCACCCAGAGAAATAAAAATACTGAACTTTTTTGTATTTCTTCTGCTGTTGGATTTCTTTAAACTTTGGCTCCTGTGAGTCTCAGAACAAATGTATTGCCCACTTTAAGTAAGTGCATAGTCCAGTAAGCCTATAAATCTACATTTAGCGTTTCATCCCACTTTGGCGGCCATTCAAATTTATATTTCATTTTATATTTCTATTATATGTATTTCCTGTAAGCTACTTCAAATCTTTTGTCAAAAAGGCAGGTTATGAGTAAATAACTTTTTTCCCCTTTTATAGATTAAATTTCATATTATTTTTATAGGAACCAATGGAGAAAAATGATTCACTTAATGTAATTTTCACATAGAAACTTTTAAAAGTTGTAATATATCAATTTTACTAAACAAAAATGGTTTTTATCTTCCCTATTATGTTTTACAGTATGTTTTCTTTTTAAAGTTTGCCTTCTTCTTAATGCATTAGACAAGGGCAATAGTATTTTTCAACAGCCAATTTGCCATGGGTCTGACAATCAGTGGATGCCAGTTGTGGTGTTTGAATTAAGTATTGGCAGTATTCTGCTATGCCAGCTGTTTACCCTTTAGTTGTTATATTGGGGGTGGCCCTGGTTACTTTAAAAAGTTTCCTTCTTACCCTTAGGAAATAAGAATTTGATTTGAAGACACCTGTGGGGTTTGTGAGGTTGATGATCTATCATATCTCTTTCACCTTTAAGACTTAAACTTTAAAATATGAGATTTATTGCTGGTAAAGCTGGATGCAATATGTGACTAGGAACTGAAGCCAAAAATAATTCCCTAATAATTCCAACTGAAGCCTTACCAGTCAGTCACCAGAGGATCCTAGCCTTTCCCTCAACACACCAAATGCAAAGAACCCAAGAAACTAAGAGGCAGAAGAAAAAGGACAAATGAGAGTTTGATAGACCTGAAACGTTCTGAATAGTGTTCTAACCCAGATTTCCCACAGCAAATAGGAAGAAGCAGCAAACCAGAGCAAGAGTGAGAGGTGGAGAGGAAAAGGGAGAGGAGGAAACAAGGAAGAGTGAAGCAGCCCCGGCTCAGACTCTCTCTTCCGAACACCATTAGTCAGATAGGTCACTCCTACTTTTGAGAAGAGCAACAAATAAGATTAAAGAGACAAAGACACTGATCCCTTTGGATCAAGTGGGAGTTAATACACAGCAATACACATAATTTAGAGCCTCATGTAACAAAAGATGGAGCTAGCATAAACAATGTGGCCTCAACTCTTTTGCAAATATATTAAGCTCATTATATTTGCATAGTTAATTCACTAATTTACCTAAGAATTTAAAGCAACCATTGAATCAACGTGGAATAGCAGAAAGTATTTACTCTGAACTCTGCAATACTTCAGTCTTATCACTTGCTCTGATTCAGCTACACAAAGTTAAGCAAACATCAAAAGCTCTGCGAACCTCAACTTTTACACTTAGGTGATAAAGATAATAATGCCTCCCTTTCAAGAGATAAACTTATGTAAACAAGAAAATAACATTTTATAAGGGACTCATTACTGAATATTTTGCAAAATTCAAACCCAACATACTTCAACTAAGTCAAACAAAAGATGGTGCCAAAATGTGTCAACAGCATGAACATAACTTACAATCCATTTGGCCCGTCAAGTTTTGAAAATACACAGTTCCCAAAGTTTCTTCGTTCTTTTTGGGAGAGTTAATTTGCATTATGTAAAATTTAAACATGGAGAGAGTTAATGAGAATTCTTAAATTATCCTACCTTAATTAAATTTGCATAATCCATATGTTTAATGCCACTGAGTTACAGAAATCTGCATACACATAAATCATAACCACGCTATCAAAATAACTCTTAAAAACAAAATTCAAAAGAGGGGTATTTTTCTTCTTACCAAGATTGAGTAACAGGGATCAGATGTACCCTCTTACTTAAACGACTAAGGAAAAAAAAAAAAAAAAATACTGGGTGGGACAGGGAATATATAAAACAACAGTTTCAAGTTACTAGACATTTTTAACTTCACAGCTCTAAGGTATTATACATCAGGTAATTAAGGAAAAAGTTTACATGATGTGGCAAGGAAAAGGGAAACCATGGAGGGCTCTGCAGACTCCCTGAGTTGAGCAGGTAAAGCTGGAAGACCAGAAAGGCCACTAGTTGGTTAGAGAACCACATAGAGAGCTCCAGCGATTTATGGAGGTTACCCCTAGAGACTTCAGCCACATAATCATGAGCTCATGCATGTGAAGAAATTACCTGGGGCCCAGAAAAGGGATTAGAAGGAATAATCTACAGTAGTCACCAGCTGAATGGAAAAATCTCAGAATTTAAGTAACATCATGTAAACTACTGAGAAAAGTTCTCTTACTAGTTTGGCAAAATTGCCCCTAGAGTAAAGATACACATCCTAGCTAACTACGTCCTAAAGCAAGAATCAATAGGAATCAAATTATTTCCAAGTAAATTAACTATCCCAGAACAAAGCTCAAGAATATATATACAATACAAAAATATCCAGTACTTTTAATAATGCAAAACATTCACTCACTTTTTGTTGAGTTTTCCAAGAGCTCAACCACGTTCTGGCAGTAAATATCTGAGGAAAAACCCACTTTTCTTCCCGCAGGGCAAGAAGAAAAGGAACCATCTTGAAACACACGGCAGCACTCTTCTTAACAAGGCCCACCCTCGGGAGAAGCTAGTTAACAGAGCCTAACCAGATGGATATCATTAGAGCTTAATTGACCCGAGGGAATAGAAATACCCACAGCTGTAGCCATTTGTCCTACCTGAGGTGAGAGGAAAAGACTGAGAAACACTTGGGAAATTCCCAGTCCAGAGGCATAAGCTCACTAAAAAAAGAGCTGTGGGACCACTTCAAGTGGCCAAATACCTGTGTTATAGGAGTCCTGGAAAGAAAGGAGGTGGGGTGGACAAATATTATTTAAAGAAACTCATGCCAAAACTTCCCCAAGCTTGAAGAAAACTATAGAACCATAATTCCAAGATGTTTCACAAACCCCAAGAGATGTGAGATGGGCTTCCCTGGTGGCGCAGTGGTTGAGAGTCTGCCTGCCGATGCAGGGGACACGGGTTCGTGCCCCGGTCCGGGAGGATCCCACATGCCGCAGAGCGGCTGGGCCCGTGAGCCATGGCATCTGAGCCTGCGCGTCCAGAGCCTGTGCTCTGCAACGGGAGAGGCCACAACAGTGAGAGGCCTGCGTACCGCAAATTAAAAAAAAAAAAAAAAAAAAAAAAAAGAGATGTGAGAAAAACTACACCAAGGCATTTTATAATCAAATTGTTTGAACCTGGTGATAAAGATAACATCTTAAAAGAAGACAGAGGGGAAAACAAAGGAAGAAAATAAGATAAACAACAGATTTCTTGTTGAAATCCAAGTAAGCCAGAAAACAGAGGAGCAACACCTTTACTTTTTTTATTTATTTCTACTCAAGATCTTTTATTTTTATTTTTTTCATGATGATTTTTTTCAATAAATAGTTTCCATTTTATTTTTTCTCTTCATATATAAGTTAAGCTTTATGGGGTAAGGTGTACGTCTCCTTTGTGTCTAAAGCAGATACCCCAAAGTCATACAGACAGGGTAGCTTAATAAGTATTGCTGAAGACTGACCAGATTTTGTTTAAGAAATCTATATTAACTAACCACCCTGACAACATTTTTACATGTGGCTCCAGGTAATTTCAGTTGTTTGGCTAAGTTTTGCCTCAAAATTCACATATACATATGGATTACTTTATTTTTTTGAATTTTAGAATTTTAATTTTTTTATACAGCGGATTCTTATTATTCATCAGTTTTATACACATCAGTGTATACATGTCAATCCCAATCACCCAACTCATCCCACCACCACCCCAACCCTCTGCCACTTTCCCCTCTTAGTGTCCATACGTTTGTTCTCTACATCTGTGTCTCTATTTCTACCCTGCAAACCAATTCATCTGTACCATTTTTCTAGGTTCCACATATATGTATTAATATACGATATTTGTTTTTCTCTTTCTGACTTACTTCACTCTGTATGACAGTCTCTAGATCCATCCACGTCTCTACAAATGACCCAACTTCATTCCCTTTTATGGCTGAGTAATATTCCACTGTACACATGTACTACATCTTCTTTATCCATTCGTCTGTCAGTGGGCATTTAGGTTGCTTCCACGATCTGGCTATTATAAATAGTGCGGCAATGAACATCGGGGTGCATGTGGCTTTTTGAATTATGGCTATCTCTCTGGGTATATACCCAGTAGTGGGATTGCTGGGTCATATGGTAATTCTATTTTTAGTTTTTAAGGAAACTCTGTACTGTTCTCCATAGTGGCTGTATCAATTTACATTCCCACCAACAGTGCAAGAGGGTTCCCTTTTCTCCACACCCTCTCCAGCATTTACTGTTTGTAGATTTGATGATGATTCTTATGCTAACTGGTGTGAGGTGATACCTCATTGTAGTCTTGATTTGCATTTCTCTAATAATTAGTGATGTTGAGCAGCTTTTCATGTGCTTCTTGGCCATCTGTATGTCCTCTTTGGAGAAATGTCTATTTAGGTCTTCTGCACATTTTTGGATTGGGTTGTTTGTTCTTTTAATACTGAGCTGCATGAGCTGTTTATATATTTTGGAGGTTAATCCTTTGTCCATTGATTCGTTTGCAAACATTTTCTCCCATTCTGAGGGTTGTCTTTTCATCCTATTTGTAGTTTCCTTTGCTGTGCAAAAGCTTTTAAGTTTCATTAGGTCCCATTTGTTTATTTCTGTTTTTATTTCCATTACTCTAGGAGGTGGATCAAAACAGATCTTGCTGTGATTTATGTCAAAGAGTGTTCTTCCTATGTTTTCCTCTAAGAGTTTTATAGTGTCCAGTCTTACATTTAAGTCTCTAATCCATTTTGAGTTTATTTTTGTGTATGGTGTTAGGGAGTGTTCTAATTTCATTCTTTTACATGTAGCTGTCCAGTTTACCCAGCACCACTTATTGAAGAGACTGTCTTTTCTCCATTGTATATCCTTGCCTCCTTTGTCACAGATTAGTTGATCATAGGTGCATGGGTTTATCTCTGTGCTTTCTATCTTGTTCTGTTGATCTATGTTTCTGTTTTTGTGGCAGTACCATATTGTCTTGATTACTGTAGCTTTGTAGTATAGTCTGAAGTCAGGGAGTCTGATTCCTCCAGCTCCGTTTTTTTCCCCTCAAGACTGCTTTGGCTATTCAGGGTCTTTTGGGTCTCCATACGAACTTTAAGATATTTGTTGTAGTTCTATAAAAAATGCCATTGGTAATTTGATAGAGATTGCACTGAATCTGTACATTGCTTTGGGCAGTATAGTCATTTTTACAATATTGATTCTTCCAATCTAAGAACATGATATATCTCTCCATCTGCTTGTATCATCTTTAATTTCTTTCATCAGTGTCTTAGAGTTTTCTGCATACAGGTCTTTTGTCTCCCTAGGTAGGTCTATTCCTAGGTATTTTATTCTTTTTGTTGCAATGGTAAATGGGAGGGTTTCCTTAATTTTTCTTTCAGATTTTTCATCATTAGTGTATAGGAATGCAAGAGATTTCTGTGCATTAATTTTGTATCCTGCAACTTTACCAAATTCATTGATTAGCTCTAGTAGTTTTCTGGTGGCATCTTTAGGATTCTCTATGTATAGTATCATGTCATCGGCAAACAGTGCCAATTTTACTTCTTCTTTTTCAATTTGGAGTCCTTTTATTTCTTTTTCTTCTCTGATTGCAGTGGCTAAGACTTCCAAAACTATGTTGAACAATAGTGGTGAGAGTGGACATCCTTTTCTTGTTCCTGATCTTAGAGGAAATGCTTTCAGTTTCTCACCATTGAGAATGATGTTTGCTGTGGGTTTGTCATATATGGCCTTTATTATGTTGAGGTAGATTCCCTCTACGCCCATTTTCTGGAGAGTTTTTATCATAAATGGGTATTGAATTTCTCAAAAGCTTTTTCTGAATCTATTGAGATGATCATAAGGTTTTATTCATCAATTTGTTAATACAGTGTATCACATTGATTGATTTGCATATATTGAAGAATCCTTGCATCCCTGGGATAAATCCCACTTGCTTGTGGTGTATGATCCTTTTAATGTGTTGTTGGATTCGGTTTGTGAGTATTTTGTTGAGGATTTTTGCATCTATATTCATCAGTGATATTGATCTGTAACTTTCCTTTTTTGTAGTATCTTTATCTGGCTTTGGTGTCTGGGTGATGATGGCCTCATAGAACGAGTTTGGGAGTGTTCCTTCCTCTGCAATTTTTTGGAAGAGTTTGAGAAGGATGGGTGTTAGCTCTTCTCTAAATGTTTGACAGAATTCACCTCTGAAGCCATCTGGTCCTGGACTTTTGTTTGTTGGAAGATTTTTATCATAGTTCCAATTTCATTACTTGTAATTTTTCTATTCATATTTTCTATTTCTTTCTGGTTCAGTCTTGGAAGGTTACACATTTCTAAGAATTTGTCCATTTCTTCCAGGCTGTCCATTTTATTGGCATATAGTTGCTTGTAGCAATCTCTCATTATCCTTTGTATTTCTGTAGTGTCAGTTGTTACTTCTCCTTTTTCATTTCTAATTCTATTGATTTGAGTCTTCTCCCTTTTTGTCTTAATGAGTCTGGCTAATGGTTTATCACTTTTGTTTATCTTCTCAAAGAACCAGCTTTTAGTTTTATTGATCTTTGCTATTGTTTTCTTTGTTTCTATTTCATTTATTTCTGCTCTGATCTTTATGATTCCTTTCCTTCTACTAACTTGGGGTTTTGTTTGTTCTTCTTTCTCTAGTTCTTTTAGGTGTAAGGTTAGATTGTTTATTTGAGATTTTTGTTGTTTCTTGAGGTAGGCTTGTATTGCTATAAACTACCCTCTTAGAACTGCTTTTGCTGCATCCCATAGGTTTTGGATTGTTGCGTTTTCATTGTAATTTGTCTCTAGGTATTTTCTGACTTACTTTGATTTCTTCAGTGATCTCTTGGTTATTTAATAATGTATTGTTTAGGGCTTCCCTGGTGGCGCAGTGGTTGAGAGTCCGCCTGCCAATGCAGTGGACACGGGATCGTGCCCCGGTCCGGGAAGATCCCACATGCCGCGGAGCGGCTGGGCCCATGAGCCATGGCTGCTGAGCCTGCGCGTCCGGAGCCCGTGCTCCACAACAGGAGAGGCCACAACAGTGAGAGGCCCGTGTACCGCAAAAAAAAAAAAAATAATAATAATAATGTATTGTTTAACCTCCATGTGTTTGTTTTTTATGTTTTTTTCCATGTAATTGATTTCTAATCTCATATACTTGTGGTCAGAAAAGATGCTTGATATGATTTCAATTTTCTTAAATTTACTGAGGCTTGATTTGTGACCCAGGATGTGATCTATCCTGGAGAATGTTCCATGTGCACTTGAGAAGAAAGTGTAATCTGCTGTTTTTGGATGGAATGTCCTATAAATATCAACTAAGTCTATCTGGTCTGTTGTGTCATTTAAAGCTTGTGTTTCCTTCTTAATTTTCTGTTTGGATGATCTGCCCATTGGTGTAAGTGGGGTGTTAAAGTCCCCCACTATTATTGTGTTACTTTCGTTTTCCTCTTTTATACCTGTTAGCAGTTGCCTATGTATTGAGGTGCTCCTATGTTGGGTGCATATACATTTATAATTGTAATAACTTCTTCTTGGATTGATCTCTTGATCATTATGTAGTGTCCTTCCTTGTCTCTTGTAACATTCTTTATTTTAAAGTCTATTTTATATGATATGAGTATTGCTACTCCAGCTTTCTTTTGAT